>ML815137.1:21339-53153 GCA_009831015.1 Picea engelmannii
AATCCTTCCATGGGGTAAGTGGTTTTGTCTCCAAGCTCTACCTTGTACGAGGTCTTCTTCTCATTTAGATTTGAGAGTCTGGCTTGATCTCCCGTCATGTGCCTAGAAGCTCCACTATTGATTATCCACATGTCATCTTCAATTGTTCCAGTAAGTGCTGAGTAGTGTAAAAGATTGTTCGTTTCGCTCATGTCTTCGATTGACTGGTAACTGGTCATGCCTTGATCCAAAACTTCAACTTCGTCATTTCTGTCTTCTGAGAGAGCCAAAAGGTGCGTTGAGTTAGGGCGCATCTGAATATCTTCTTTTTGAGCGAGATGCTCCATCACAAGGTGTCAAATCTGAGATTTGGGTTTCTGCAACTGCTTTTGCTAGTAACCCTAGCGGCAGTGTCTTTGGAAGCTGCTCCTGCTAGTAACCCTAGCGACAGTTCCTTAGCGAGCTCAATATCCTAGCGGCTATACTTCCTTCTAGCGTTTAGACTGAATGAAGTAGGTGTGGGCCCATAACCTGTTAGAATATAAAAGATTGTGCTCGTTTTACCATTGACAATACCCTTGTCACCCAACCATAGGCTGAAGCCACCCTCCGAGCACCTTGACCTTGACAGAGAAAAGAATCTTGGTAGCAATCCAATAGCCAAGAGAGGCTAATGCACCAAGCAAGAAGTAACCAAGCTGAACAGATAGTCTCACCCAAAAACTGGCGCAGTACCTTCCCCAGGACTTGCGCACAAAACTGTTGGACTACAGTGTGCAGAAACTGCTCTTTGCAATTCTGAGAAGTGTGTATAATGAGAGACTGGCGCTCTGTATTTATAGTAATTATGGTAGGCTTGCCTAGGCCGACTTCTCCTTCTGGGTACTAATTAATTCATATTAATTATATTTCTGCAATCGACATCTTGCCTAGGTTTCCTTCATTTATTTTCTTCCTTTTGGAACATTCTAATCTTGTCAAAGGTCACAATAGAGGTTCATACCTCCTGAAGCTACCATAATATCAACACTTAGCTGGATCCACATGTACCCCATGCTCATCAACAATGTAACCCAAGTATTGGACCATGTTCATACCAAAGGACCATTTTTCCAAGTTGGCATACAGGTTGTGCTATTGTAGAGTGTTGAAAACCTGATGAATATGTTGCATGTCCTCCTCCCAAGTTCTGTTGAAGATGAGGATGTCATCCAAATATACCACCACAAAACAGTTGGTGAAGGGTCTCGATACATCATCCATCAACCTCATGAAAGTGGTTGGTGCATTTGTTAAGCCAAAGGGCATGACCAACCATTCGAAGAGACCTTCTTTAGATTTGAAAGTTGTCTTCCATACATCAATTTTGTTCGATGGGAACTTGGTGGTAGCTAGACTTTAGGCCATTCTTGTTAAAGAATTTTTCCCCCTTGAGTTGGTCAAGAAAGTCATCAATTCGGGGAATTGGGTATCGATTCCTAACTTTGATTTTGTTTAATGCTCTGTAATAAATGCAGAGCCGCTAGGTCTCGTCCTTCTTCTGCACTAGTACAATAGGGCTTCCGCAAGGGGAGGAGTTAGGTTTGATGTGCCCCTTTTGAAGCAACTCTTGGATCTGACGCTTAATTTCATCATTCTCCATGAGCGAGCGATGATAGACTGGACCATTAGGCAGAGGTTCACCAAGGGTTAGATCAATTGGATGCTTGACTTGGTAGTGCATCGGTACCCCTGTGGGTGAGGAAAATATGTCTTTATACTCCTCCACGATACCACCCACCTGTTTGTGCTACAAAGAGAGGCTCTGTGTAGAGGCCACAAATGTGGCGACGACCTTCTACTTACTGTGAGAATGGATCATAAAGAAGACGAACTTCCCGGTTTGTGAAACGACCGTACTGCATTGCTTAGCAGAGATTAAAGAAACAACGGTAGGTAGCGCTACCTTTGGTATCCTGTACAATTGTCTACCCAAAGTAATAATAACACTGTGGGGTCTAGACTCATACGCAACATGTCACTTCCACAAATATGGTTGTCCTAAAAGAGCATCACAAACTTCAAGAGGAGCAATATCACACAATACCTCATCTTTGAAGGGCTTGATGTCGTAGGGCAGACGACACTGTTAGTTGACGCGAAGATCTCTTCCTTGGTGAAGCTAGTCTATGGTGTAGGGTTGTGGGTACGGTGTCGTCGGCAGGTCCAGCCGCTTGACGACCTCTGCTGAGATCAAGTTCTTTTAACTGTCACTATCGACAATGAAATGAAGTGAAGCCCCCTTTACCCACATATGTGAGTGAAAGAGGTGTTCCTCTTCATCTGGTTCTTCTAGTTCGCTCAGCTAGACTTTGGTGGTAGCGACAGTGGCACTGGGTTCAACATCGATAATCCACTTTCCCCCTTATGGATTTGATTCAGAGTCAGAATCTGCCTCTGACTTAGAAGCTTTCAACTCGACCACTAGTGACTGCTTGGAGCGACATTCTTCGGTGTTGTGCCAAGGGGTTTTATGGTATTCACACCATTTTCCCGTGTCCTTCTTCGACTTCTCATTACCCTTCTTGTGTTGCAGCTTGGACTGGTTGTCCTGAGAATGACCATCTTTGCTATGTCCCTTATTTTGTGGGTTGGGGCTGCCTTTGCCCTGCTTCGATTGTGAGGAGTTTGCAGATCCAAACTCTTGCCTCTTCTACTTAAATTTCTGCTCGATCTTGACAACATATCTATAAGTCGTACCCAATGATGTGATGTCCAGAAAATCCATTTTTGTTTGAATGTATCTATGTAGACAACTGCGGAATTTGAGCACCAAATTTCGTTCAGAGTCTTTGATACCCAATTTGGTGTGCAGGGTATGGAAAATATTGGTGAAATCTGGTACTGTCTGGTCCATTTCTTGACGCAGGGTGGTCCATCTTGTGTATTGGTCCTTGTAGCCTCCAACAGGGTAGTATTGTTCTTTAATTGCATCCCTAAAGGAATCTCACGTGGGGACGACTGCAAATATTGCAGATTCCTCTATGGCCCTTTGCTCAGAGTAAGTATCCCACTAGTCCTTAACATGGGGGATGACCTTGAGGAGTGAAAAAGTAATATTTTCCTTATCGAAAAAATTTTGGACCGAAAAATACCCTACGAGCAGATTTAGCCATTTATCTACAACATCTGCATCTATCAGTCTTTCAAATAATGGAATACCAAAATTTACATGTACCTTAAAGGGGCTTGCATGGCCACTTGATGAAAATACGTCTTCTGTGGGCAGTCGTTGAAGGGTTTGTGCAAAGTTGTCCATCATTTCATTTCTTTGTCGCGCAAGGGATTCCTCAAGCAAAATTTTAAAAGGATCTCCTGCTCTATCACATTTCTTTTCGTCCCCCATGGGTTGTTGTCAGGCTCGGCGCTGCCGATCTTGCAAAGGCTCGACTGGTTCGAGTCCCAACTGCTTGTACCTAGATCTTGTCAAGGACATGCATGAAGAAAAATAAATAAAGAACAGACCGCTATGATACCACTGATCTATATTTATGAGCGGAATGAAATGAATAACAGATTGAATACAATAACGCAAAGATAGGGAGAGCAACAACATATATCCAGTGAACAATAACTTCTATTGAACAAATAAAATAGGTTGAAACTGTAAAACTGCAGAACATAAAACAACTTGCTCGAATGGTGGTAGCTATCTCTGAGAAGAGATGTGGCTGCTACGGACATTCGTCTGAGAAGAATGATTACAATGAGGCTCTAGAGGCCTTTTTAACATTACTCATGAATTCCAAAACTGTAGACATCCAGAAACCTAACCCTAGGAGGTGAAACGCCAAAAGTTATGTGGGCCTCGATGGGTAAGTTGGTACCTCAACTTCTCGGGGTTGTAACTTTTGCATACAACCTCTGTTTTAGGCGCGTGATAACCCGTTGGAAATGACTTTTTGAGAACTACACATTATGTCGTCAAACTCTGACTTTGTCTATAGTTTGACTATGGCAAACCAAAAAACACTGTTTAGGGCCCCAAAACGACCCTAGAAGTACATAAAGATGTACTGACATGAAAACATCCAAAATAAGCTAGTTGGATTAGGTGGGCGGCCACCAATCTCCACTTGGAAGCTGTATAGGGCTTCAGATAGCCCTGAAAGTGTAAAACCCACAATTACTAAGAATTATAGAAGAACGTGTTGAACTAAAAACTGTTAAGAGGAGCCAGTTAGAATAGGTAGGTCGCCACCAATATCCACCTGGGTCACTATCAGCCTTGGAGAAAAACAAAAGAGAGTTACCACAAGCCAGAGAAGAAGAATGGAGACAAAAAAGTCAGGCACTTTGGCTGCACAGTGTTGATGAGAATACAAAAATTTTCCAAGCATATGCAAAAGGTCGAAAGATGACAAACACTATCTGGGGTATCAAAGAAAAATCTGACAGTTTTTTTATCTTCTTTTGAACATATGACAAGGTTGGGTTCATCCCACTTCAAATCCCTGTACTTAGCAGATAGAAGAGTTTCCATTGATGTTGTCCTTTAGATGGCACTATTGTTCCCATGTTTTGTTGAAGAAGAGGAAAATGAAGAACTTATGGTAGAGGTATCTAAAGCATAACTAAAAGAGGTGCTATTGTGTTTTCAAAAGGATAAAAGCCTGGGTCCAGATAGGTGGTCTATGGATTTTTTTGTAGGTTTTTATGAATTCTTAAGTTCGGACCTCCTCAAAGTCATCGAAGAATCAAGGGTAAATGGTTTTATCCATCCCACTTTTAATGCTACCTTTATCGCTTTAATACCCAAGAAAGATACCCCCGATAGCTTGGAAGATTACAGACCCATCTCACTGTGCAATTGTATCTACAAAATTATTTCAAAGATCATAAGTAGACAAATAAAAGGCATCCTCTCTAAATCAATATTTCAAGAACAGTTTGGCTTTCTGGAAGGAAGACAGATACATGAAGCAATTGGTGTTGCCCAGGAAGCCATGCACAACATAAAGACACAGAAGAAAAAAGGGGCACTGTTAAAGATAGATCTCTCTAAGGCATATGATCATGTCGGTTGGCTTTTCTTGAGAATGTTTCTCACTCGTCTGGGATTTGGTCTTCCTTTTATAAATTGGGCCATGAGCTTCATCTCCTCAGTCTCCTTTGTAGTCCTCATAAATGGATCAACCTATCCTTTCTTCTAAGCCGAGAGAGGCCTCTGGCAGGGATGCCCTTTATCCCTTCTACTCTTCCTATTGGTGGTTGAGGGACTAAGTCGGGCTCTTTTGGAAGCAAAAACAAATAGATCCTTTACTGGTATTCCTCTTACCCATCTTCTCTCACTCATTCACTTGTTTTTTGTTGATGATGTACTAATCTTCTGCAGTGGTCTAAGGGGAGATGTTGAAAGGTTGAGTTCTATTCTAGACCTTTTCAATGGGGCTATTGGCATGCTAATAAATAACTCAAAATCCACTATGTCTACTCATCTAATGGAACAAGAAGAAGTTCTTTTTTACAAAGGTCTTTTTCCTTATCTGGAAAAGCCACTTGATGAAGGTTTAAAGTACCTTGGATTTCATCTAAAACCAAATTTCTACACCAAAGCAGTCTGTAATTGGTTATTAGCAAAACTTGATAAAATATTAAAATCATGGAGCTTTCGGTGGCTATTTAGAGCAGGCAGGTTGATCCTGGTTAAATCAGTCCTTGAGGCGATTCCAATCTATTGGATATCAATGGCTTGGATCCCAAAAGGAACTCTAGAGAAAATAAGGAATTATGCTTCAAGTTCCTATGGGGACGACAAAAGGAGAGCTTTGTGATGCCATGGATCAAATGGGATTCTTTGGCACTGCCAAAGCTTTTGGGGGGTTGGGGCCTAAAAAATATACATAGTTTCTCCACTGCCCTTGCAGCTAAGACAAGGTGGAGACTTATAACTTCAAGCACTCTCTGGTCAAAGGTGGTTTTTCAAAAATATATCAATCTAGAATCAGTGGTGGATTGGAAAATAAGACCGAGAAAAGGTCATCGAAATGGCTCCATCGTGTAGAAATCTCTGGTAAAATCTTTTGATGTGATTAGTCAAGGACTAGCATGGAAGGTAGGCAAAGGAAACTCTCTTAGATTTGGTAGGGATCCCTTACTCCCCCAAAACCTAATAGACAACCTACATGAGAAAGGTTTGTTTCACCTAAACTAGATAGTGGATTATCAACAAACTTCTATCTGGAGTCAAGGGTGGAAAGATGCACAAGCCTCGAATTTGAAAGAGCACTTCACAATTCCTTGGGATGATTATATCCATGCCCTCAAAATAAGCCACATTAGAATTAATGATCAAGAGGACGAACTGCTTTGGCAACTCGGTCCCTTTGGGGTATACTCTCCAAAAGAGGGCTATTCTTTCCTGATGACTATCCTCCTACAACAAGTCCCAGCATGGTGGTGGAAGGGAATTTGGAAGGTCAAATGTTTCCCTTAAGGCTATACTTTTCATGTGGTGCCTCTTAAGGAAAAGGGTCTTAACATGGGATAGGATGAAATCTAGGGGTTTGGAAGGGTCGGATTAGTGCCATCTTTGCAAGGAGGATGAGGAATATTCTCTACATCTTTTTTTTGGGATGCCCTTTCTCAATTCAAACTTGGTAGATTGTCTCAACTATTTTGGGTCAAAATTGCATCTGGAACGAGATTTCCATTGAAGAAGCATGGAATTTTTGGGTTCATAACCATAGGAACAAAACCATCAAGGCTCTCCCCCTTCTCTTACTCTATGGAATATGGCTTGCTAGAAATGCGACCATATTCAAGGAAAAGGCCTCGCTTCTCGATTTAATTGTAGCCAAAAGTTTAGCCATCCTAACACATTTCCCACAAGTGAAAGATATTCCTCCGCCGAGGCAGATAGTAGAAGAACATATAGATATCTCAAGACCTTGGGATTTTTTTGATGGGGCTTTCCAAGACAACGGTGAACATTGCGGAGGAGGGGGAGTCCCACATCTCTCCCCAACACATTTTTATAAATTAAAGTGGGGTCTAGCCCGAGATCAAATAATTATGTAGAACTAATGGCTTTAAGGCTCTTGCTCACTTTTGTTGGGGAAAAGGGGATCTCGAGCCTTCATATTTTTGGTGATTCAATGTTGGTTATCAACTGGTTGAGGAAAACTCAAAAGTGTCATAACATAAATCTTGCTTCTATCCTTGAAGAAGTCTTTTTAATTTCGAATATATTTAAAACCTTTTATTCACCCATGTTTACAAGGAAAGAAATGGTGCAACATACTCCTTATATAAAGAGGGCACTCAAATGGCTCATGGGCAATGGCACATCTTAGAACTCTCAGATGGGCAGAGCCAGGAACATTATTACATACCCCTTATAGAGCAAAGTGAACAACATGTCTTCAATGTCTAAAGTCATTGGCCACTTTTTGTATGTAGTTTTTTATGACATACAAGGGACAGGTTTCAGAATATCAGTTTTTTTTGGAATGGGTCATCTTTGAGACACTTATGGACTACAACAAAGCTCTATTTCCCTATGGGGCAGTTTTGTATATTTTAGCCCCAAGTTACTAGTTATAGATTTTTGTTTTATCTTTTGAGAAAGACTAGTAGAATGCATTATATTTTTTGGAACTGTACAAAACAAAACTTCAATTACTATAGGTGACAACTAAATCTTTGGGACTAAATGCATGTCTACACATGCATTCTTCAGAATGTAAATTTTATCTTCTTAATAAAATTTAGCTTTTTTTCCTTTGGAAAAAAACTGTCGGGTGCTGGGTTAGGAGAATTTAACACTAATGAGACATTTATCCCATTGTGATGAGGCTAGAAGGGTAGGCATCTCCCAGGTGTGGGACCCTCACATGTGCATCTTTGGATGTCTTTGTGCTTGCTAAGTCATAAGTTACCTAGTTAGTGCTAGCTTGCAAGTTGTTAGTGTTAGTAGGGTTTTATAGTAGGAGACACTCCGGTGACTCCCACTCTAAACCTTTATACGATTAAAAACAAAAATAAAAATCCCCCATTTATAATTAATGTGTTGAATGCTTTCTTTTGCGGTCAAATATCGATTTTGAGACACCAAAACCCCATAGACATTGGGCCGAAAACATTGGAGAGGTTGGAGATTATGAGTATATTACATTTCCAAGGTCCAATGGCAATCTAAAATGCATTAAAAATTGATGCATTTTGGTTAAACTTTAGCTCATGCCCTATAGTCATATGAAGTGTACAAAGAATCATGTATTTATGTTGATAGGGATAAACTATAGCTATGGGTTTGTAGCACTAGTCCATCTTTTAATCACATTTTCTAAAGTAAGGGTTGAGATTAGTTTTTCAATAATGGGGTGAGGATTAAATTTATTGGGCAAAGCTACGAGCTTGTCCCTACCTAGGAGGAGTGTAGTGGCTATATGTACCACAGATGGGGAAGCTGGTACCATCTTGCAACGTCCATGTTGCATAGCTTCAACTTTTCACGTGGAATAGTATTTACATTGTGTCATGTCCAATGATATAACATCAGACATAGGTAGCTCAAAAGTTTGCATCATAAGATTGATGGATTTGGTGCTAGAGACTAAATAGCGAGCATGGTGAGAAGGGTACGCACAACGACGAGATGAAGGAAAGGATTTATCCTAAGCATAAAGATATGATCTAAAGCCTTGTCTAAGTCACTCGAACACACCTTGACACTAAAAGCCCTTTGGTCAAGTTTCAAATCAAGATGGTTATTTTAAATAAAGTTTCACTTTAAGTGCATTTGTTGCCTGAGGGCTACCTTCAATTATTGGGTTTTTGTGTTATGATTTAAGAGATGTTGGTAAGTTGGGTTGAAAACCATATAACACAAACAATGACTGCACATGAAGTTATCAATTTTGGTGAAGTGACTCTCCAAACAAGTGTTGGACTTTCACCTCTAACACTTCTTTGCACACATTTTTCGATTATGACTAACATGAACACAGGAACTCTAAAAGAGACTAAACATGTTTTTTGGGGGTCTATGACCATAATTAAACTGGTGAATTTTGATTACGAGGCTCACTAGTAAAAAATCATACATTTAATTTATTTCTCGTAAAACAATGCAGTGGAGCTTCCTAATTTATGAAAGGCATCAATCTAATGATGACATGGCATGTCCAACCACTCATTATAAGCTTGTTGTCTCCTCTACACCATGTATCTAATAGTTTAATGATCCGAAGTTGGATGAGTGAGTTATAGGTTTATGAAACCAACAAAACGAGATCGTTTTGTCGATGCTCATATTAATTAAATTTGCAATCATTCAACAAGCATTCTCTTGGTTTAATATTGACTCCACATTCAATCTTTTGGTAGTGCGATGAGTATATAGCCACAAAAACAAACATTTTTGTCTTATCTAGGCTCAGGGCATATCATGAAGGCAACAACATTTGCATGACTTGCCATGCTTGCCAATAAGCCAAACAAGCCTTGTCACAACCCAACACCTCACCAAAATAATCAATTTGATACATGATAGATTGAATGAATGTTGGGCCAAAAATATGCTTTGGGCTCAACATGATGTTTATCACTTTCATTTCTTCACGAGCTGGCATGAGGGTTGCTTTTAGCAGCCCATTATGCTTCGGTTTCGATCGAAGACAGTGGTAGGAGTCATAGTTACTATGGCCCTTTCCCATTAAAGAGTATCAATGGGATGCTTTTAGAGGTTTCATCTGAGCACATAGTGACTTATCAAGCACTATACGAGTATCATGCAACGACATCAAGTCACTTGATATCAGTTCAAGTCAGTTACAGGGTGTTAGGTTCAGTTTGGTCAGTGCCTCTAGTATCAATCTTAGGGATAGAAAGGCTAAAAGGATTTGAAATTCATAGTGTTCTCTAACCTACTATCACTTATTAGACATCTGCATAATAGTAATCAATATCGTTATGTCCATCAACATCTAGATGACACCCAAGTGGGTTGATTTCAACCTTGTCCGGCTTGTCTTTGAATTGTGTTCTTTTTCCATAGGGGACGCCCTCTCAGCATCATTTGTGAGTTTTGAAACCCTCCTATATCAAAATTCCCTTTGTCAAGGCTTCTTAGTTCATATTTCATGAATTGATCACTTAGTTTGCAAAAATTTCAACCTTGGCCCCTTTCGCTTGTCATTGGGTGGGTCCCGTGAGAACAGGGTCATTTACAAAAAATAAAATGAAATCTATTTGTGATGTGGAAAATGCAGTGGTTTCATCCTATAGGCATCAGGATAAGATTTCCAATAGGTTATCATGATATTGATTCCGAGTTCGTATGACCAGTCTATGAAGGGCGAAACTTTCACATCTCCTAAATGGCAAAAATTTGTAGCAGTGACTTCCTCGTCGGTATTTGTTTTTGATATCTAACTTGAAAGGAAAATAATGCCTAGAGATGATGTGGGGAATTGCAATACCTTTCCAACAATATATATTATGCCTGATTTTGACCCCCGTTTGGTGAGACCGAGCCTTCACAAATTCATGACTAGCTTCAAAGGCCAAGTTGGTAACAATGATTTAGGGTTAAAAATTTGTTGTCAATAAACTCTGAATCGGAAAATCAAGGATTCCATGTTGTAGTAGACTGAGATTCATTTCCAATGATGCCTCACTTTCCTCATTTTGACATCATATGACCCTATTAGAGTTTACACGAATCTTTGAATGTGTTGAGGCAAGGTGGTCTAACCAGCTAGCATGGTAGAGTTTCAGAGTAGTTAAAGCAACGATTAACAACCTCATCACAAAATTTCATGATGACCTTGTCGAATTAATTATCGATACCTTTTCGTCGATAGCTCATTTTCCTCGATTAGACATCATATGACGATGTGGCACCTTTCATAAGATTGGGCATCTTGTGGGCCCCACAAGTAAATTAAGGTTTTAGATTACAGACTTTCCAGGCCAAAATTGAAGGCCTAGGAGGCATTGGATCAGATTGTTGATGGCATATTCTTGATGGGCTCTTTGAGACCTTTCCAATGGCATGCTATGTGTTTAATTCTAACTTCATCTCATCTGGCACCATTTTGGTCTTCATCTAGTCAAAGCCAAGGGTTGACTATGCACGATTTTTGAGGAAATTAATAAAAATAAAAAAAAGGGCAAGGGAATCACAGGCATGCCACACACCCCCTCTCATGAATAATTATAAAAAAAATAATATTTGGGGGGGACTACAATACCCATTCCCCTCCCTCTCTAGCCGATTTCACAGGTTTGTGGAGGGGGAGGAAGCTCTACAACATGGGTCGCTCTGCAACTCAGTTGGGGGGTTTCAGGCAACAAGGATGCTTACAACCAACAAAGGGTTTCTAGCAGGTCATGCCATTGCCACCAACGCCAAGCATAACTACCTCCCATCATTTCCATTTCAATGAAAATTGTTGAGTTATTAAATGCATGGATGGTTGTACTATTTTCTCTGTGTGTGACAATTCTTCTCTCCTCCATGGTTGTTGGTACAATGAATTTCAAATTTTATTGGTTGTGTTAGAATTAGATTGTCGATGCAATGTTTTATTGGTTAATTGGTGGTTCATTTCTATTTCATTGAGTGCTCTATAAGCAAAATTTGCAAAGACGAAGAGATTCAAACCCCTCTTCAGCACCAGGCCCAACCCTCCAAAGCTCCCTTAAAAAATCCTATAAATAATGCTTTTTTTTAGTTTCTTGTTAAATTCAAACTTGTAAGTGCAAAAATGAAGGCCAAGGGACCCTAGGCCTCCTCCCCTTTCCCCACAAAAAAAAATCTTAAAAAGATTGTAAAAATGAATTAAAAAAAAAAAACAATGGAAGGGGGTTCAAACTCATGACCCCCCTAAAAAAAAAAAACCTATTGAAAAAACCCACTTCTACACAAAAATTTGAAGTGTTGGGTGCACCACCCATCGACCACCGGACACACCCGCAAAACTTCCACCAGGACGGAGCCCATTCCCCTTTACACCACCTCCATCCACCCACCAAGCTCCTCCTGTTGAGCCACGACCACCTCTACGCGTGTCTCGTCTGCCCACTGGCCACCCCTCCGACATCAACACCTTCTTCTGGTCCCATCTTCTCATGTGCAAGCCGCCGAACCCCACCTCAACCACCTTCGTTGGCCTCCTCCCCAAGCCGCGATGCTCCTCCACCTGCAAAACTCCGGCCCGACCACCTCCGCTCCACCCCGAGCTCCTCTCGCCCCCCTGGCCATGCCTTCCCCTCTACACACCTCAACTTGAGCTCCTCTACCCAACCTCTCTCTGTGCACGACCAATGAGCCCATCGACGCCCTGACTTCCAGCCTTACCATCTAGCACCACCTCAGTCCGCTCATCGATGCTCCTTCTCCCGGTAGTCGCCTATGCCTATGTCGTGTTGTTGCCGAGGATAAAGGAAAGTGGCAGGGGGTTATATATATATTGTTTATTTATTTATTTTGTTATTTATTTAATTGTTTTTTTTAATTTTTGGATCTAATGGTTAAGAACATGTATTTTCTCCTAAGAAGTTACAAGTTCAAATCCATAGGGGTAGGGTATGTATACTTCCGTAGACTTTATTAGTAAAATATTTGGGCGGAGAGAGTTTCTCACAAGCAAGGGGATCTCATACAACAATTTGATGACTTTAAAATCAGATTATTATTATTATATATTTTAAATAAAAAATTTAAATAATTAAATAAATTAAAATATAACATTTAAAATTTGGATTTTTATAGTTTATATAGTTTAGAATATATGTGTTTTCTCCTAAGAAGTTACAAGTTCAAATCCATAGGGGTAGGGTATGTATACTTCCGTAGACTTTACTAGTAAAATATTTGGGCGGAGAGAGTTTCTCACAAGCAAGGGGATCTCATACAACAATTTGGTGACTTTAAAATCAGATTATTATTATTATATATTTTAAATAAAAAATAAAAAATTTAAATAATTAAATAAATTAAAATATAACATTTAAAATTTTGATTTTTATATTTTATATAGTTTAGAATATATATAAAAATATAATTTTACCCCCCACAAGGTTATTGGGCAATTTGTTTACATATCTTCCTCATCTAGAGGTGATTTTCGCCCATAAATAGTTGAAATGACCATGGTGAAATGTACAATCCAGTGATGGCACTCACTCTTGCAATTTTATCCTGGATTTTCAGTGAAGCATTCTAGAACTTCAGGGACTCCTAATTGACTTCAAAACATGTGCCCGAAGGAGGCCTAATTGGGCCTCTAGGGCCAAATTCTCGGAATCTAAGAGAAACCCATTCATACCTGCAATAGTCAGTTGTTTATGAAATCGAGCGCATAAAACAGTCTTAATTTCAAATCTTTCCCTAATCATCCCTCCAACCAATGTTTCTTGTGAACCTTTCCAGAGTCATATCTTGCTCATCCATAGCCCAATTTGCGCGAAATGAAAGGCAGTGGAAAGTTGGTGGACAAAGATACAACATGAAGGCATACAAATTTAGGTTTGTGGTTATTTGGCATGACAAACCAGCCTTCCAAGTGTTCAGGATTGGAGCTCCCATTACCAAATCAGGCCCGGATTGAAGTCTTCCTCCACCAACTCTGAAAAGTGCTTGAATAGTAGGCATTTCCTTACATTCAACGACCAAACCCAAGATCCCCTTACCCATCCAAAGCAACACATATGTTAAGCCTTGAACCTTCACCCCAATGAAATTGGCAGCTATTGATGGCCATTCAAACACCCAAAATTCACTAATTTGTAGTTGTAAAATAGGGACAACAATCAAGATACCATTGGGATGACACAAATCCCAAGGAAGACGATGAGATGACACTTGATTTTGTCATTTTCCATCAATGACTTTTTGTAAAAGTTATGTCTTAAATGATTCACTTTTTAGATTAAAATATTGTAATTAAAGTATCAAATCAAATAAGTTTTGTTTTCTTTTTTGATAAGGACAAAACACTTGAGGTTGTCCACTTGTCACTTTTCCAAAAGTGAAGAGTGTCTTGTGACCTAACCGTAGCCTTCTTCTATCCTTTATAAATAAGAGAAAGACTTTTGTACAAAGGGGGACTTGTTGAATAAAGCATAAAAACTCTACTGAATTTTCTCTAAAGAATTCTAAGTGTTTGTTTGATCCAGATTATTTTCGACACAAAATGAGATCAGAGATATAATAAAGAAATGCATAGAGATATCACAGATATTCAATAATATAACAAAAATATATCAGAGATGCAACCATAAACACAGAGATACAGTAATACACAATTTCTACTAATGAAAGAAATGTACAGAGACTGTAAAAATACAGAGTGAAAGACTCACCAGAATGGTGGCAACTTATCTCTGAGAAGAGATGTGACGGCTACTCACATTCGCAAGAAGATGGTTACAATGAGGCTCTGAAGGCCTTTTTACAATATATAGGAATGCCAAAAACCCTAGACACCCAAAAACCCTAGACACCCAAAAACCTAACCCTAGGAGATGAAGCGCCAAAAGTCATGTGGGCCCCGTTTGGGTAAGTGACTACATCAACTTCCCAGGGTCGTAACTTTTGCATACGATCTCCGTTTTAGGCATGTGATAGCTCGTTGGAAACGTATTGTCGAGGAGATTCATTTTGGGGGCTCAATGATGCCTTAATCTATCATTAAGAACCTCGATCTCGAAAAACCTTCATTTGGGCCCTCAAAATGGCCCCGGAAGTAAAAAAGTGCTAAAAATAGTAAATTGTCAAAATTGCCAGAAAACTGTTTTGAGCCAGTTGGAAAAAGTGGGTGGCCACCGATATCCACCTGGATCATTGTTTGTACTTGTTCTCCTTTCATTTGTTGGACTTGTTTTCTTGCTAATTAAGAGTTGAGGGGTAGGAGTAAATACTTCTTATGTTATCTATCTCCAAGAGGGATTGGTTAGCTAGGTGTTCATTGTTGCTTCCTTGGGTTTATCTTGTTGGTTTTCACTTACTAACAATTGTGTTGACTTGTTTAATGTGATTTTGTGTAGGTTTCACAAAGGATTTAGACATATTTATCCATAGTTAGTGGTCAAGAGGTCTTGAGGTCCCTTAGGATAACCCTTACAGTCGTCTTTTCTTTGTTGGTTATCACTATATAATTCTTCTCCTTTCATTCTTCTTTTAGCCTAAATTTTCTGCCCTTTGATATTGTTGTCCTAAATAGAAAAAATGACTATTTTGGTTAGTTTACCCTTCTAGAATAACCATCTTGGTTGGTTGTTATATCGTTGTAATTTACAATTTTTTTTTCTTTATTTCAATTTTGTTATTAAAGAATACTAAAATTTCAGTGCTTACCTGCTAGGAGTTAACCGATTGTCCATTCTACTTCACCTATGCGGTTGGGAACCACTTGAGGACTTGTTTGAGGAAAAGGGGCTAGCATGGCAAGCATGGCAGCAAACAAAAAACATCAGACATACTTATAAAATCCTTCCCTGATAGTCGAAGTTTGGTTTGCTTGCACTTCATTCAATTTCATAAATCTTGCACATGCTTCATTGTTATTTTGCCATGCATATTTAGAGAAAATTCTGAGTTTTTCATTTAATTTGTTGTTCATAAAAATATCTAAAATTTCTCTTTATATATTGTCGTTCATTTAATTTGTATTAAACAATTTTCAATCCCCAAACAAGGAACTAGTTGAGGCTCTCATGCACATGGCGACTATGTGGCCTGCAAAGAGCTTCATCCCCCTTCCTTTAGGTTTAATAGTGTAGGTGTTCACTTTATTCTTTATTGAATTTATTCGAGTGCCACACCACCTAAGATGAAGGCAAAAAGGTGCATAACCTTGTGAATGGGTGATGGTTGGGTTTCTCCGCCATCATACCTACTGTGGTTAACGCCAAGTTTAGTAGTGAGGGTGAACTGGTATTCATTGTATTATTTATTTACTTTTATTTATAACTTACAGGTTGCATCCCCTCAAGGGGCCATTCAAAAAAGTAGAAAACAAAAACACCAAAACATGCAAAACACTTGAGAACAAAAGGGAAAGGTATGCCCCAAAAAGTTAACTACATTTCAAATTTAGCTACATTTCAGATTTTGTTGACCATGAGACACGCTTGTAAAAGAAAAACGTGATCTCACCACGTGGATTGCTTTGTCTTTCAATTTATGCAATTTCAATTTCTACAATACTAGGAGTCAAAGCCAAAGAATCTTAATCGGGAGCCCCTCAAAATTTGTCTACTTGGCATCAATTGAATGATCTTTATTTTCTCTTGTAAATCACGCGGTCAAGAAGTTGAATAGCTTAGGTTGGTTGGAATACTATTCTACCTGGGTAAGCTCAACTAAAACTCCCTCAGGGGGGTCCTGAGCCTCTTCCTTTGCACGGGTATCCTTCTTCGATCCAAGCGGATTTGTAACATCCCCACTACGATCCCTAGTTTAATTGATGCTTAATGTTGATATAATATGTGGCTACGACTAAGCGAAGTATATGTGAATGTATTTCTGAATTATAATAATAAAATGTGATGTGAGTTGTAAGGGGACATGGACAGATATGGGGACTGAATTAATCCACAAGAGATGGGAGGGTCTAAGAGAATGTCTAAGAGGGGTCCAAGGGGGAATTACGCATGTCAAATTATTCACCCACATTTCTGATTTTTTTATGACTAGTTATTAAACTCTAGTTTCTGATTGAGTGTTCCCAAAGCCAATCATTGAATGCATGTAAGAGGGTGGCTGTGAAAAGTCACATTCCATAGTTATTGGGAGCATGGGGGGATTAGTACAATCAGCTTGGGGAAGTGTGTGAGTCAAGCAAGTAAGCCAAAGAGAGGAAACTTGCATGGGAAACTACAACAGTTTTAGACAGCCAAGTTTTGTGCATGAGCAACAAGTAGAGAGCAAGAAAGAGAGCTTGGAACTGGAACAACCGTGGAGGGTGAATTCTAGAGCATGCTAGAGAGTTTTTGGAGCATATTGGAGCTGAAGACTGAAGATTCAGGTTGTCAGGATTGAAGAGTGAACTCCTAAGTGAGTTGCACAGTAACAACAAGTATTTGTTGTTGTTTGTTGGTAGTTTTCCTGGCAGCAAGTCCCTGTGAGTTCCCGATTGAGAGATTCCTAGTTACTTGTTCCAAAGAGAACCCTATAAACGAATGGGATACCCATGGGACTGATATCAATGAAGGGGTACATTCCTTGGGTTGGGAAGGTCAAGAGGAGGAGAGCTAGTGGAAAATTGGGATAACAATAAGAGAATGTTAGTCAGTTGTGGGTTTTTTGAGCTATGATTGGATAGTGAGAGACCTCCCTCTTTTGTGGATTGCTAGCCCCGACTCGGGGGTGACTTATTGTTGAGTTTTGGAACATCGAGTCTATGGTTGGGTGGAACATTCGTCCCAAGTTGTTGGTTTCACAACTGAATTAAAATATAAGTGTTTTATCTTGTTGTTGTGTTATATTATGTGTTTAATAGTTATGTTTTACTCTGAATATGAGAACATATTTATATATTGTTGTAATGGACTTTATTAGTTGCATTCCATGTTTATTTTAGAATGTTGTAGATGCATTTAATTAATCGTAATGAACAATAACTAAATCCAGTTGTAATTCGTAATTGGAAGCTACAAGAAATTAATTAGTTAGCAAACTTTTTTTTTCTTGTATGAGTATTCTACACTGTAATGTTCCTCAGTTGGGATGGGGGACGTTACATGCTTTAAGAGCCGAAAGCACTAGTGACGAGAAGGATCCAATCCCTCATTCTTTGAACTTCATGGGGCACTCGTCATTCTAACCAAGTGGTTTAAGTAAGCTCACTCCTTTCATACGAAGTGGAACAATTGTGGGATAATACGTGTTTACATGATTAGGAATACCTTCAAAGCGGTATGGTAATCACTGCATGTGATAAACCAACTTAAATTTACAATTAACACATGTGTAGAGTCATTACCTTTAGTCAATCCACCAAATACCTTGGTTAATATTAATTTGCAGCCATTTACATTATTTTTCCATAGCTGTTGCAACTTACTAAAGAGTTTTAATTTCATTTTCATACCCCAGCTATTGCAACTTACTAAAGAGCTGTAATTTCATTTTCATACCCCTTTTTCAGACTTCGAAAAGTCTCGATATCACTTTCCAGGCATTTCTAGGTAATACCGAGCCATTATGGGCTTGTTCCCACACATTATGAGTCTTGGACAACTTGTTGTTCATCACTTACAACCACCTTAAAATACCTGGTTGTAGCTTATTAAAGGTGTTTTGACTCTTATTTTCCAATAATTTTTCACAAGTCATCCACCGGGCAATTGTTTGGAACCCTAGTTTACACCGGGAACCAATTTCAAACCTTTTCCCAAGGCCATAAGGGAGCGAGCAACTCGTTGTTCTCTTTTATTAGTTTGTTGGTCCAAAAATCAACAAGCTCATTTTCACCCACTTGCCTATAATTTTCAACCCCCAGGCCATTTTGGCCACCTAGGAAGTTAAGGGAGGACAATACCTAGGTTGGGTGGTCCTAAGAGGGATTTTTCGCAAGTCCCTCACCTCTCCTTCTTCCCCTTTTCATCACCTCAGACACGGGACCATCTGAGGTGTGCGTAGTATCTGCTTCATGCCAAGCTATCAAAGAAGTTGTAACCGACTTCACAATCAGATAGGTGGGACCTGTCCCAACGAACGAATTTTGCTTATAACAATGAGTAGCAATCTATTCAAATAGTTGTGATGTTTTCTTTGATGTTTGACATTGTTTGATGAGCCTAGGGAAAAATCATGGAGTTTAGGAACTTGTCACTACTACAATATGTGATGTAGCATCACTATAGTCCTCAATCCCCTTGGTTGAGTTTTTTTACTAGTATGTGTTGACTTTCACATTATGTTTTTGCATCAAATTTGCATCATTGTTGCTTTGACTTCACAACGCTAAAAAATGTTTTAAAAATGTGATTTTGTCATGTCTCCCTTTTGCGTCATGGTTGCATTGTGTTATGTCATTTGTCTGTCATCTGATTGGTAGCTCGTGCATCACATGAATCTATTGAGTGCCTATTGTGTCATTTATGCATCAAAGCAATGTCTTATTCATAGCCATATAGTGTTGTTGTGAAGTCTACAATAAATAAATACAAAAAACAAAAACTTTTTTAAATTTTTTGTTGTTTTTATACATAATTTCAATGCCATTATTCCATGGATTTCCAACTAATCGTTAACAAGAGTACAATTTATAAAACCTTATGTGAAGAATAATAAAATAATTATAAATGTAATGATACAACTTGATGTGAAGAATCATAAAGTCATTGTGGGGGGGACGGTGGTGGGGAGGGGCTGAGGAGAGAAAACAAAAACTTGGGGAGGGGAAGATTCAAAGGAAATAATAATACCATATCTTGTATGATATGATATGGTGAAAGTGCATCAGAGTCAATGCACCAAGTGTATTACAACAAGGGATAATAATGCATTTTTACGAAAATATGTTGTGCTACTGCTCCATAAAACAAAATTTCCACTGAGCAATTAGGAAAACATACATCCTTATTGTAACCCATCTATTTTCGTCAAATTTTAGGCTAATACACTACATTAAAAAAGAAAAACAACCGCCATTCAAGTTGTTGCTAAGTACCTAATGTTTTGATATACCACCTAGTCTAGGTTCATGCTAAATAATTACTCCATATCAACCAATTTGATTTTGGTGAGCTCTATGAGACCTCCATGCCCTTAAATCACAACCTTTCACTTCCTCGATGATTCTGGCCTGCCTAGAACACATATATGCTAATAATACTTTAAGATAATTACATTATACAACAATCATTTAAGTTTTTGTCATTAAATAGCTAAGGAGGATGAACATACTCAATGACATATCTATGAACATGGACTTATTTTTCTTGCCTTCACTCCTTTTGTTTTCACCATCACCTTTCAATTCATCATCCCCTCTTCCCTTTTTGTTTTCTCCAACATCCTTCAATGTTTTATGAAAATGTTGTCCTATTTGCATACACTTCCAATGCCATTCTTCCAAGGAGTTCCAACTGATCAATGACAAGAGTGAAGTCTATGGAAATTGATATGAAGAATCATACGATCACTCTGAACAAAAACAACCACCATTCAAGTTGTTGCCAAGTACCTAGTGTTGTTATTTACCACCTAACCTAGATTGATACCAAAGAATTATCCCTTGTAAGAATAGACAAAGAATATATAAGAAGAAAGAGGGTGCATGTTTTGGTTTGTATTTCAATAGTCTTGTCATTTTGGTTGTCTTGTCTTTTACTTTTTTTGGCTCTCCATGGGAAAGCTAAGAATTTGGGCACGTGGGAATTAAATTATTAACTAATAAAGCCTATAATGTTGAACTCTAGAGCATCAATGCGTGATCCAATGGATGCACTGTGATTTGTAGATATTTAACCATTCAAATGAACACTTATCACCAATATACTATCTTAAATAGGCAATTTATTTTTAGTCCCCTACTAGCACTATGGTTATTGTAATTAATTAACGAATGGATCAAATGTAAGGACTAGAACAAACTATAAAGATTTTATTATTTATTTATTTTTATTCTGGTTGATTGGGATTAGGGGAACTATGGGATCTGGAAGGCAATTCAAGAAAGGATTTCTTTTGTTTGCAGTTTGTATTGAATCAATGTCTTTTTCATAAACATATAATGAGGTATTAGTGTCATGATAGGCATGCGATATATATATATATTATGTTTTATGAAATTATTGTCATGTTTGCACACAATTTCAATGTCTTTATTCCAAGAAGTTCCAACTTATCATGAACAAGTCTGTAGTCTGCAAAACCTAACATGAAGAATTATGATTGTGTCAAGTCATCTATGTAATATTTAAAGTACTTCATTGGGGCCTTGAGCAAAAAACCAAATTTAAGCCCTATTGTCATATTTCCATATAGATATATTGCTCGATATAGCAACGAGACTTGGCATGGGTGAATGCAAATCCAATTGCTGACACATAGAGATGGTGAAGGATTCTCTACATGAATTGTAGTCTATGACTTTGAATGGATTAGAGTATCGCAATAGAATTGACAAACATATGTTGGATGACTTTTAGTTAATTGCATTGCCAATTCTTTAAAATGTGTGTAGGCATCTTATTTTGAAAGAGTTTGATGCGAATGTTGAGGCTAGTGGGAATTATTAAACACCATGATAGAAAAATAATTTTGAACAATGTTCAAAGTGTTTTGTGAAGTTACGAATCTTCGCAATTCAATATTTTTTTATTTTTATCTTTTAACAAGAACAATGAAAATTTGTGTTATAAAATTGTTGCAACCTCACTAGTCAACATGATAATACAAAAAATGAAGGATTGTTCCAACATTTGTCAAAAAACTTGAGAATTTGCTACAAAAAAAGACTTTGTTGTCTTTCATAGAGGATGTCCAAACACCTTGCTAATATAGATCCTATAAAAGACACATGAACCAATCATACTATGTAAAACATAAAAAACCTTATTATTAATGAAAAACATGTTTTCTACGTGCTTTCACTTTGCCAACGGTTGAAGGTTGAGATTCCTATTTCATACCATTCATGTCCACATCTTCAAGTAGCTAGTGTATAGTCTCTTCTTCATTAATCTCCCCACTAGTTGAACCCATTGACACTCTAAAGTTAGATATAGTAGACTTTGAGTCCCTATTTAGATTTTTAACTAGGTGACAAAGCAAACTGCACTCGATTTCTTAAACTTGAATTTGTCTCTTCTATCAAAGTAGGGTTTCCATTATCACTACATGATCATTATTGCGAATCTCTTCTCGTGCATGCACTTTACTTTTTAATTGAGAAAATGGATGTCCGATTATATTCTATAAGATCCTCCCGTCTCGTCAATACCTTTTATATGTCATAAATTTCACCATATGGACAATGCCTAGGATGAGAATGATTTCCCAAGTTGTTCATTTTCCAGAGAGACCAAAAGATAGAGCCAAATTTCCTTCGCCAAGACATTCTAGCCACACAATTACCTAATTAAGTTTCCACAACATACCACATTCTAAGAGAACAACACAAACATAACAACCATGACTCTCTTCTTCGAGGCATACAAAACCCTACCACGACACATACAAAACATTTCACCAAACCAAAAACATAGATAGTAGAAGCACAAATTCCCCACCACAAACTAAATATTGATAATTTATGACCAAATCCTAATTCACTGGCTTTGCCTCAAACAAATTCCCACACCAATCTACATTCAAAAAATATGGGGGATTCACAACAAAAATTGGAACTAATTGCACAAATGCATCGTAACTTACTAGCTTCATTAAGTCATCCAAAAGGGTTTAACACCTAGATGCCACTACAAGGGGTTGGACTTGCAAATTGAAGGGACATAGGGATGCAATTTCCCGACCCAAGAAGGTCTCTCTCATACCAAGGAACCAAAATCAAGAAGCTTCCCCATTATCCCACTTTCATTCAAATTCATAACCAAATCCAATTGAAAAAGTCAACACTTCGTTAAGGAGGAAGTGTGTGATGGTACATGAAGAATGATGGCCATTGATACTCTCTCTCTAATATTAACTTAGTGCTGCCAACATTTGGACATAGAGGGTGTACAAAACTTTGATTTACTCATACTAATAACTTATGTGATGGGGAAGAACGAAAACCACTCTTTTACCTTTAATATTCCTCCATCCAGATGAGAGCCATCATTAGCTAGACGGTTAACATGGCAATTGTTCTCTCTTGAGACATGAAAATACTTTGTACTTTCAATATGATTGGCTTCCCTTTGTATTCGCAAGACGAGCTCGATGAGTTTGCCATTGGAACATATAAAAGGGTTGCTCACAAGTCTTATAACTATAGTTGAGTCCCGAATGGTTAGAAGTCACTTGATGCATCTTGAATCCATAATTTTGAGCCCTTTTTATAAGGTTAGAGCCTCAACCTGATTGTTTGTTGCTTCACCCAACCCCCATTAATAATTGATTTCTTGATTTCCTTTGGGATCGAGGATGGTCCCCATCGTGCTTGCCACCCCTCAATTCCAAAATTATTAATGTAGTAAACATTTACCATTTTAAACATGAGATTAATTAATATGTTTTTGAAGGTCACGGGAGAAGGAGAGATAATTACTACAAATTCGTTTATAGTTTCTTTTATTTTCTTTTTGCATGAAAAAACATTATATTTGATATTTAAAGAGTGAAATCAACATATTTCAAAATTCAAGAATCTCTTCATTTCTATCATGCCTATCCTATAACTACATATTGCAATCATCCATACATCAACGCAGTTCAAAACATTTAATCTCACCTTTCTAAACCAACACACAACCTTACAACATCAACTATAAACCCCCACACATAATACTCTATCTCATAAAGACTTTCTCATGAGTCAAAGAAGGTATAAACTTGATTTACACTAGAATTATCGTATAACAAAGGAACCCTCCTACAAAGTAGTAACACCTTTAGAGAGAGAATCAACCTTTGAATTGAATTCTCAAAAAATATGTGAGAAGGAGATTAACTCAAACTGAAATTTTACCTAATAACTCTATGCATAATAGTTCTTAGAGGCAAGTTTGTGATGTGACACTTGTTGCTAGCCCATTCCATCAACAACTTGGTGTCCCCAAATACCTGCAAATGACGAACACCTTTTTCTACAACAAATTTTAACAAAATCCAATGTGTAAAGAATTTGAGGGCAAGGCTAGCTCCATATTCGAGAAAAAAATAATAATGGTTGGGAAGGAAAAGACTCGCCCATGTGCCACACAAACCTAGAATTCATTGGCTCGCATAATCAAGTAGTCCACAAGTTTTTGTGCCATCAATCATAGGTTTCTTTGGAAAAACGACAAAAAACAAAAAGATGATCAATAGATTCAAGATCCTCCTTGCACAAAATACACATATCTGGCCCAATCCAATTCCTTTTTTGGCCATTGTCCCAAGCATGAATCTTGTTGGAAAGTGCAAGCGAAGTGAACTTCTAACTTTAAGAAGACAAGCTAGGTACCTAGTCAATTTCCACCACCAAGGCCTTTCACATTTAATGTTTCTTCAATCAAAGCCTCATACCCAATTTTTGCAACGAGAATTTCTAAAGCTTTATTTCTAGTCTATAGAAGCTCATATTATTTATCATGCATGATGATGGAACTATGATTTGGAAGAGAAATATAAGAGGACCATTATGTTGCCATATTGCGTTGCAAATTTAAGTCTTCAGTTGACTTACAAGATCAAAACCAACCCTTTGTAACCCTTACACCAGACACATATGCTAATCTTAAACATCCTTCAACATGGAGCTCCTGAATCATGTTAGTATACAATCTATAATTTATCCAGCAACCTACCCAAGGATCTTTCCAAAATATAAGATTATCACCTCTCCTTGTTTTCTAGGCTACCTATCTTCTAATAAGTGGAAAAGGTTTTGTAAAACCTTTTCAAACATTTAAGGCTCCCTTGATAAATTTTCTCTATGTTCCAATCCATTCTTCTAAATAACTATCTTTGAAATATTTTCTTCTCGTTAATTTTCCCCAAAGTCCCTTGTTGAAGAAGAGTTTTCACATTCTTTTGGTAGCCAAAGCATGATTGAAGACATAAATTTTATTTAGGTGCCAACCTCCTACCTGTTTTGGTCTTACAAATTTTGACCATTTAACCAGAGGAGCACTTATAGATTGCCTCTTCTCTGACCAGATAAAACTAAAACATTTTTTCCTAATTTTGTCTAGAATTCCCTCGGGGATATGGGCTATCGAAAGCCATTATATTGGAATGCTTTCCATAACTGGCTTTACCATAATCAATCTACCTCCACATGGTAACCATCTATGGCACCAATAGGAAACCTTGGCTTCAATTTTATTATATAACCATGACCAATTAACATACCTATAATTAGTTGGTTTTAATTTGAAACCTAAGTACTTCACTCCTTGGTTTAAATGGCCAAAAGAGAGGGAGAGAAAACATCAAATATCTACCTCTCAAGTTTAGCCCTCGAGCCATTAAAAAACATGCTATATTTGTTTAGGTTAATCTCCATATGTATAGCTCCGCAATAGATGTCTATGAGAACCGTAAACTACTTAATTTCCCTGAGAGATCCATGAGAAAATAGAAATGTATCATCTACAAACAGTAGATGAGTGAGAGACACAATACTTTCTACTTTAATGCCTCTAATAGAACCTTTTATTTTCGCTTCACTTTAATTTCATTTCTTGCCAATTAGGTCGATACTGCACCATTAACCTCGAGACCATTGCTTATCAATACCATGTGCAACAATTCTCAACATTTCATAATGCATTAGAGAAAATAATGTTCGACAATGGAGAAACCCTCCCACTGGTTGAACAAAGACGTATTTTCATCACTTGGAAAAGTGTTTTCACAAAAAAATCCATGAGCACAAGCTTATTCCTCTCTCAACTTCTATGATTTCAGTGGGCTTAATAAGACCTATGTATCCTCGAATCACAAACTTCTAGTTCTCCAAGGATTTAAGCCTATCTATAACATAATTATGCTAATAGTATTTCGAGAGAGTTACATCATAGAGTAAGATATTTGGTTTTCATCGATGGAGAGGTGAGGGAGATGAATGCCATACTCAATGGCATATCTAGTAACAAGGAATTACTTTTCTTGTCATCACTCTTCTTGTCTTCACTATCTTTGGATTAATCACCAACCTTATTCTCATCATCCCCTCCTCAATTTTTGTTTTCTCTGTCGTTCTTCTTCTTCCCACCACCACCACTATCCGTCTTATCATCATTTCCACCGCCCATCTCTTCTCTTCAAAGTTCAAGGTAATACAATCCATTGAATTTTTCGGCACACATACTTTGAGAATGTGCTAAACTTTACAGACAATGTCGAGGTGTTGGCTGATAATGTATTTCAATACAATAAGCTCACATACTTTTATAAAATCCCAAAATGGAGCCATGCAATGGGGGTCGAGAATCCCAACCATGGTTGCTAGAATCGAGATTGTTAGAAGAGTATCAATCGTTACTACGGGTTCACTTTGATCTAGTCAAATATGCTTACAATGTTTTGAGTTTTTTATTGGCAAGGCCTCGCTTATCAAGTCCAGATTGCTAGTGCTAATTTATTTTTAGATTGACAATATTCCTTAATCCGTTATCACCCTTAATACATATTCACAACAACCATTAAAGATAGAGTGTTCAACATGATCTTATGTGCACAATCAAATTCAAGCCAACCCTATTTGGCTTGTTTTAGGATTCCAATATTTTTTCCTTTTGGAAGGACATCTCTAATTTATTTTTTAATTCCAAAACCCTCCCATATCAACAAAGTGAAAGTCTAGGCTTATTAGGTCACATTTCATTAAAATTAAGCATAGTTTGAAAAAAAAAACAATATTGACCCCTTTCATTGGTCATTAGGTGGGTTCCACACAAGAACAGTGTTGCACAAAATATGAAAGGATTTTTATTTTGTTTTTATAAATTTTGATGGATATAACCTACATTTATCGAAACAATCTTTCTAACGAGCCCTCATTTGCCCAATTATGAGTTCGTTAGTCAAGTTTATGAAGGGTGCAAGTTGAGTGTCTTCTAGGAGGCCAAATTCCATATTTATCGTTTTATTGATTAGATTATGTTCTAAATCATATCTTGTAAGAAAATATAGCTTGGTGATGATGTAAGGTTCATGGGATCTTTCCAATAGTATGTCACATGCCTAGTTTATAGCCTCAGTTGTTTAGAATGAACTTTCGCAAGATCAACACTAGTTTCAAGGCAATGGTTTGGTGGCAGAGGCTCATGATTTAAAAAGTGTTGTTGTTGGGCACTATAACAAAAAACTAGAGATTCCAGGCCATAGATCACCTTGTGACCTTTCCAATAACATACTATTTTCCCCATTCTGAAATTGATTAACTCACTTCGAGTTGTCACAAGTCTTCGAACCAGTTTCAAGGGCGTGGTAAAGGCAACTTACCTAACAAAGTTTTTGGGCAATTGAATAAGTAGTTGGCAACCTCAAATTATATTTTGATTGGATGTCATCAAAGTACCTGTCGATACACTCACTTCGGCAATGGTTTGGTGGCATAGGCTCGTGATTTAAAAAGTGTTGTTGTTTGGCACTATAACAAAAAACTAGAGATTCTAGGCCGTAGATCACCTTGTAACCTTTCCAATGACATATTATTTTCCCCATTCTGAAATCGATTAACTGACTTCGAGTTGTCACAAGTCTTCGAACCAGTTTCACGGGCGTGGTATAGGAAACTTACCTAACAAAGTTTTTGGGCAATTGAATTAGTAGTTGGCAACCTCAAATTATATTTTGATTGGATGTCATCATAGTACCTGTCGATACACTTTTGATGATTCTTTATTTTCCTCATTTTGATACGTCCATATGGATGCATTAGCTCTGCGTCCTCCCTCTTGCACCCTCCACCTATTACTTGGACCTATTATGTTGGTCCTAACTCTAATTCCCATCGACCCATCACTGTATAATATAACCTCAATTGCTCATGCATACACTTTTCCATGGGGTCACTATAATTACCTTGGCCTCTCCTCTCCCTCTTTGCAAATCCATAACCCAATGCTCATTTGCACCCTCCACTGTCGCCCCAAGCGGCTAGCCTAGGCTTTGTCACCTGACTATCACTAGGAGCAGCACCTTCAGTCTCCTCCACTAGTAAATACACTAAATACTAGTGGTGGTGTATATTTCCGCCTAGGTGGAGCCATCATCGCCCCATCAAATCACCATAGACGCCCAACAAGCGTCACTCAAGGCCTCTTAAAACAAAAATTCATTTTTTTTGTGTGTAGTTTTAAATTTGTAATAATAATTAGTATCAACCATTTTTACTTATAATAATATTTTTTAATAGTAAATTAGACGCTACTATGACGCATAAATGATGCTTGATACAGATTCACGTTGACACATACAACACTGACATGACTATGGGACAATGTAGTCATGATACACTATCTCTCCCTCCTCCCCAATAGTTTTTATGAAGCTTATAATGAATATAATAAAATAAATTGACCTTTTAGTAAAGTTGACGCTATGAGAATGCCAATAGGATGCTACAAGACATTGAATTAATGCTAGTGTGATGCTAAATGACACTAAATTCTTTCTAGAGTCCAAAACATTGATGTAATGATATCACTTACTTGATGCATGTTGTATGCATACATTGTGACAATCGATGTGATAATGGCATGGTGATAGATAATAATAAAAAGGCAAAAGATTGATCACCCAAGACAAAGCTTTGCATCGTCCTTTTAATGCATTTTAATATAAAGTGGAAAAATATGGTCCCCTCTTTTCATCTTAATTTTTCCCCATTTTCCTTTTATTTATTTATTTTAATTGTAGATTTGAAACAAAATGTGATTTGGGTTTTGGCAATGGGAGATAGGATTTGGATTTTGGAGATGGAAATTCGGGTTTTGAATGGGACAAGGGATTTGGATTTTCGAGATGGGAGTTACAAAAGAAAGTGTTATCTCCTCAAATAAATTGATTGAGATTTTGCTTTTTAGGTGATAGAGTGTAGTCCAAAAATCTATTTCTAAATTTCTTTAGGTGTGTTAGAGAGTCTATTTTCTGTAAATAAACTTGGAAAAAACATTTGATTTGGTGTTGTCAAGAAAAAGAGAAAATCTCAGGTTTTGGTGGTTTAGGCGGGCCTGAAAAGTGCTCATTAATCACCGAAAGCCTCTGTTCTTAGTAGTTAAAAGGGAAAGACAAAAGCCCAGTTAACCACCGAAAAGGTTTCTACGTGGAAAAAGAAAATCCCGTGCTTTCGCACGTTTCGGCTGTCAATTGGCGCAATCATCAAATGGTAACTGCCGAAAATTGATGGAATTGGTAAGGTAAGATGCTATCATTACACTTGATCAGGGTTTTGATGCTCTGTAGTCCTTTCAAACCACCACTTGTCATTTCACATGAAAGCTCGGCATAACACATAAATTTATGAGTTGATTTTAGGCTAACTATATTGTTGATGCACATGGCCTTTCATAACTTCAAGTCCCGAGAAGATTTGCTCATAATGACTCCACTTAATCATGTTTTCAAATCCATTGATTTAGCAATCAAGTCCGAAGTTTTGT
The DNA here is from genome assembly GCA_009831015.1 of Picea engelmannii. NCBI lineage: Eukaryota > Viridiplantae > Streptophyta > Pinopsida > Pinales > Pinaceae > Picea > Picea engelmannii. The sequence continues at coordinate 50,578 of ML815137.1, forward strand.
GCAATCCTGTAATTTCATTATCAAACCCAGTCCGCAGTCAATTACCGTTTCACCATATGAAGCTCGAGTTCTGTTGTTGGTCACCAATCCATCTGTGATCCAAATTCGAGAAGGCCCGAGTCTTCAGGTAGCATTAGATTCTTTCAAGCCCAAGTTAAATTATATCTGTTGCATTAAGTTGAGTTCTCAGCTATAATCAAGCCGACATTTGTTATTAGAATCTGTTGAAGATTTGGTTTATCAAACTCTGAGTCATCCCTACTCTGTGCCTTATAACTCGACATACACCCTATGTGTCCTCCGAAATTTAAGTGTTTTGTCTCCCAGTTCGCATGTTTTTGGCTAAATTGCAGGAACAGTCAACCAACTCATAAGATGTCGAAAGCTGGGCCAACTCTTAGGTCTGAGTTAGATGGAACGTGGTATCTAGAGGCACACCCCGAGGTGGCTGACTTTTTCAAAATGGTTGGCGTGTTCTCATATTGTGAGAAGCTTGAAGACTTTCCCCAACAGCTTTCTGAAGCATTTGCATTATCATATGATGGGAGGACAACTATTATAGGCAAGGAGGAATTCATGGTAGATGAAGCAACCATCACTAAGATTACTGGTCTCCCTAGGATAGGGGAATGTTGGTTCAAGACAACTGTACCCGCAAACATTGAGTTCAGATCATATTTACAACCTCAACATAAGAATCTCATCTGGAAGAAAGACATACCAATGTCGTTTCTTGAGCCTAAATGGCAAGCTCTGTTGAAGGCAATTTTTGTATACATTACCTGTGAAGGTAGGTATAACAGGGTTATGACCTACCATTTCAAACTGTTGAATTATTTCACAGGCAGATCACCCATTAATTTACCCTTCTACCTACACAAAGCTCTCACAAAAATGGCCAGACAAGTCAAGGTCAAGCCTACCAAAGTGGCCAGCAGGTTGTCACACCAAGGGTTGGTTACACTCATTGTTAAAGAGTCCTTGAAGAAGAAACAAGTGGATTGGAATTACTTCCTATTTTGGAATGAATTCCAAACTAATTTTCAACAGGATGAAAAGGGGAAGAAGTCTGCTGCTAAGAAGTCCATCACCCATAAGAGCAGTCGAAGAAAAAGGAAGGCTATCTCACCTCTAAGAGAGCCAACAAAATCATCCTCTGCCAAAAGAAAAAGAACCAAAAGGAAATTACAGTTTGGTAAAGAGGGTGAGCAGACCGAGGATCTTGCTAAAGGAGATAACCCTCTGAACTTACCATACAGTGACTCAGAGCCAGAGCAAGAGTTAGAAGAGACACGGGGTGATGAACAAGCTGAGCAAGTTGCAGAAGATTATCCCAACTTTCCCTCACCAACTCCTCCAGATGAACACAATCAACCATTAGAAAAAGCTTCTTCAAGCAAACCTAAAGCACCCAAGACTCAAAAAATCAATAAACTTCTAAAACAGATCTATGAGATGGAAGTTTTAGAAAGAGTCATTAAAAAGACAAATGCAAAGTTGACTGAAAGAAATGCAGAAGTTTATAACATGAACCAAAGTCTCAAGGAAAAGCATGATAAAATCAAGGACGGGAACAGGGTGCTGATAAGAAAGAATATGAAGCTGTACAGGCAGCTTAGACTTTTGAGGCTAAAGTTAAAAGAATCTCAACCTCCAACACAGGATCAAACAGGTTTGGAAACCCTAGCCGAGTTAGCTACAATAATGGTGGATATACCACAGTCTTCAACACAACAAATTAAAGCTCCTAGATCTGTACGAGGAAGAGCAACATCATCAAAGAGGCCTTGAACACTCAACAAAGCATCAAGGTAATCAATTTTTGCAATTTTGAAGTTTTGGACAAAGCTAAGTTTTCGGTGGTTTAGGCGAACAGGATGACTGTTCATTAACCACCAAAAGCAGAGCTTTCGGTAGTTAATACACCCAGAATTCCTCTGTGTTAACCACCGAAACCTGTCACTGGCCAGAGAAAGCTAAATTTTGCACAGATCGAGGTTTTACTAATCCGAATCATTTGAAAACACTTGAAATGGATAGATGTTGAATTATAGAGTCAGATTCAAGATCCATTTTTGGTGTATAAAGATTAGAAAATGTATCCAAGTTGGTTTTGGTACCTATTTTGGTGGCAACAAATTAGGATTTTTGCACAACTCAACAAATTCGAATTCTATCTCTTGGAAGAGTCATCAATCAGCCTTGGAAGGCTATTCTGCACTGCACGGGGACTCTACAAGATCTGAAGACCATGAAATGTGGAATTGACCTCATTTTGAGGATCATTCCTTATCTTTTGCAATTGAGTTTTGACTTTCTATCTTTAGCATATCCGATCCATTCTTTTAGGATCTGAAAACTGTATTGTAAAGCTATAAAGCTGAAGACAGAAGATGAACTAGGGGGTTCGATTTTGAGTTCTATATTCTACTGTTTTTGTATGAAAGACATTTTCTTTAATATATCAAGCCTGCAAGCTTCTTTCATTTGTTATTGTCAAATCCTCCTTCATCTTTGTCTATGCATATGAGTTGAATTCGTTCTTTTGTCTCTGTTTAATGGTCCTATGGTAACTG
>ML815137.1:56860-91644 GCA_009831015.1 Picea engelmannii
ATGCTTTTCTAGCTCTTATGGTGGATTGTCTTAGCGATTCTCTTGATCTTGGTATGGTTTTTACTCTCTTGCTATCATTTTCTTCAAGTCAAGTATTGTTGTGTTAGGAGCTAGGTGGGAAGTATAAGGGCATACACCCATACCATAGTCTTCACCATTTTACTTGCTTTATCTCATTGATTTTGTAAGGGTTTGCTAAGAGAAGTATAAGGGCATACACCCTCTTAGTCTAAACCCTAGCCCATAGAAACGGAGGTAGCTTCTCTAAGCTCCATATCACTCCATTAACCTAATAGTAAAGGCATTATTCATACTCTTTTGTATTGGAGATATAAAATCATTGCCTTGGGAAACATAATTTTTGACCTTTTGAAAGTTCTCTTGCTTGAAGTTGATTTGTCTCATTGAGAGGAGTCTTCCCCCACTAGGGCGTACCCTCTCTCCCAAAAATCTAATTGATGTTACAAAATTTAACCTACAACCATTAGGGCTGCATAACCCTAGCTATTAACACTCTCATGATTCCTAAACTAACCCTATACTAGCTCTCTAACTTTGTTCATTTACTCTTCTAACTAGGGCGCATCTTTTGAGCTAGTTCTTGGAAACTTTTCATGGTTGATTTTGTTGTTGCATGCCACTGAATGCTACGTCCATAAGGCTGCAATTTTCTGCAGAAAACACATGTTTACAACAACCATCTTATCTAGCTTCTTAAGTACCAATGTTCAGCCTATATTCATTGCTATGTTTGATGTTGATTTACCTAACTAGTCTAGATCTTTATATGCTGATTTTAGGTGTTTATTTGCTGATATAAGCTGATATATATTGTTGCAAATTAGGGACAACAAGCTTAACTTGCTGATCCAACTAACATCTATTATTGCAAAGTGTCTTTGCTTGTGTCTCGGCTAGGTACAATCATCTGAAGAAGTATTATACCCGTGGAGCAACAACTACTTGACTTGCAGGGCATATCTCCCTACCTTTTATTCCACCCAGAATTGACCTCTAGGGGCTCCACTTCCATTTCCCTCTACCTCCATATCAATCCCCCTAGGGTCACCGAGATCACCTCCCTACAGTGACCTAGTCATCCTTAAAGTGCAGGACCTACATCGAGGTGACATTGGGTGTAGGATTTCCAAGTTGTAGCACTTGTTTCGTGGTTGGGTCAGGCTTTGCCCAACCTACAACTTGAGCTATATCAAGTATTATAAAAAAAAGTTCTCACACTAAGTATAAGACACAATAAATCTGAACATGTTAGTCATTGTAGCATTTATCCTCTCTTTTTTAGTGAAATTTAAAGAGTAGTTAAATTCAATATACTACATTTTTCATGGTACTTGTTTGTTCTATGACATGCATATTAATGTTTGAGCATGAGACAAAGAGATAACAAAGAACATAAATGATTGAAGATGGTGATAGTGATTTAGAGGAATCACAATGTATGGACAACCTTTTAGCCTATATGTTTTATATTACATCTTTGATAGTTGGCAATTTTATTTTATTTTATTGAACTCATGTTCTTTCATTATGTCTTTACAAAGTGAGTGTGAGGATGGTTTAGAAAACGAGGAGGGAATTGACAACATTTCAATCAACTTTTGATGTCAAATTCATTTCATTTCCTTATATGTGTAAAACAAATTTCATGTTATGTTGTATGCAAAGTTGATATTTCCCTCGGGTGCAAGTGTACCACTTATTTACAAGTAGTTCAACCAACTTTTTCGATCTGTCAAATTCATTTCATTTCCTTATATGTTTAGATATTTTTTCATACTGATGATGATGATGGCTGATGTCCATCGAGACCATTTTTGGTCTATTGGACCTTAAGAAAGAAATGAATTACCCGGGCTTTAGAATTTTATTTATGTGCTTGAAAAGCTTTAAGAGAAGCATTCTTAAATCACCATAGTTTTGAGAAGTTAAAAGGCTAGAAAGTTTGGTATTGTAACATATATTTTGAAATTGTAATCTCATGTGGGTGTACATAGGGCGTTCTAGGAGAAAGCAATTTTCATATTCAACCCTCTTAGTGTCGTAAATATGACAAATTCTTTCAACCCGTGACTTTTTAGGAATTGTCCAACACCTCGTTTCACTATGGAGCTCATGAATGTTTGTTCTCATTTTAGCAATGTGGATTTTTTTCTTAGCACTAGTTAAAACAAATAGATACTCTTGATCTTCTAAATTAGTGTTGATCACCTCCTTGTAGTATCTTAATTTTCTTTTATCATCTAATTCTCTATCGCACCACAATTTCTCCTTAAATTTACATGTAATAATATTTTTAATATTATCGTTATTCTGCAGAGTAACCTCTTCCTTTATTCCTCACTAATTTAGCCAAGATTTGGCATCTTTATGCCACCCATTCTTGAGCCACAGGTGGTTTTGACTAGAGTTAGTAGAAATTTTTGGAAGCCTCTTGTCTTCCATGTTGTTTATATTTCTCTTGTACTTTAGGTACCTAGTCTTAGTCGTGCTCTTAATGGGGTAAATACTCGTTTCTTAGGGTGGTAGTGTACCACATATTTACAAGCAATAAAAATTGCATAATTGTTTTACGACTTAATTTGAAATTTCATCATTGCATTCATATATACATGTTTTTTTGCTTTGAGGGTCTAAAAGTTATTAAATGTTAGTGTGGTCAATTTTTATGATTGTGTTTATGAATACATGGTTTTTTCCTCTCGAGCTATGAAATTGACTTAATGTTAGTGGGTATTGCATTTATATATACATGGGTTTTTCTCTCATGCTTACTATGTTGTAAAATAGTGCTATAATAATAATCAACCCCACCAATATTTATATATACACTAGCTAAGAAGACGTCGACCTCGATGTTGTTGATGACAATAAGGACAACAAGGCTCTCATGGGTAAGTGCTCTCACTCATGTTCCCTTTATATAAGGAAATCTTCATAAAATTTAGTTTTTGGCACTTGTTAGTTAGAGGTAGATACAAAGGGTTTAAATTCCATGAATGAATTTACACCCATACTTTCCAGCATAAAGAATCCTATGTCTGCGATCATAATCTCTCTAACAACGATAGATAAGGCTCGAGTAAAAGAAGAAGCCCAGGTTGGGACCTCTTGAAACCCTAACTTGGATTCCAAGGTAGGGAAGGCCTCCTGGGATTCTTTTCATCCAAAATACTCAAAATATAACCTTTGACCCAGAAGCAAAGGAGTCCTTGATTTTCCAGGGAAGGTGGCAGCGGGGTTAGGGTTCTTTAATGAGGAAAAACTATAATCCAAACCAAAGAGGAAGAAAGTCTTATATGTCCATGGCCCATAAACAAGCATCTTCATATGTTAGATGTAGGAAACAACTATCTCTAATTGGGTCTCTTAGAGCATCTGCCCATTTTGAGGGGCTTAAATGATATTCTTGACCCTCAACTGTAGAGGGATGGCCAATCCCTCAAAGAAATTGGTAAGAGGCTTACAGAGACATTAAAACCCTATAATATTATCCTCATTCAGGAAACAATAATAGATGGGGAAAAGGTTATTTAGGAACTCTCAAAATTTATGATTGGGTGGGAGTTTAGTTACATTGATGTCATTGGGTGATCTAGTGGGAACATTACATGATGACATGGGTGCTCTTTTACCCTATATAACTCTTGGGTCTTTCTAACAGGGCTAGAGGTAGACTTATTTTCATTAGATATGCAAAAAGAGATCGATGTCCAAAATGTCTATGGCCCTTACTTGGATAGAGTGGAATATTATTACACATTTTTTGAATAAGTGTATTTAGAGAAGCCTTATGGTGATAGGGGGAGACCTAAATTTTACATTAGGAGCTTCAAAAATCTAGGGACCTTCTGCCCACATGGATTATCTCTTAGGCTATTTTATAAGAAAGGTTGAAGTTGCGGGCTTGTTGGATATTGAACCTACAAAATTAACTCCAATTTGGAGAAACAAGCGAACATGGGTAGAAAGAATAGCCGAGAGGCTTGATTTCTTTCTAGTATATGAAGGATTCATGGATGAAGTTATTTGTGTGAGATAGTGGGTACCCTCAAGAGGGGAATCAGGCCATAAACCTCTTATGCTTGAAGTGGCCCTAGCCTAGGAAAAACCTTCCAACCCATTCAAATTGAATCCATAATGGTTAAAAGAAGAAGAATTTGTAAAAAATATCAAGGAGGTTTGGAAGCCTTGTGATGTTCACCTATGAGAGTCTACCTCCCTTCAATTTCAACAAAATTTGAAAGAAGAAAATAAGGTAGCAACCCAATGGGCTAAGGACAAAAAACAAAATGATGAAAGGCTACTAAAAGAAGTGGAAGCAAGACTAGAGACACTATTTAATAGTGAAGGATTTGGATTCTTGACTAAGGCTTAGAAGTTGGAAGTAAATAAATTGGAAGGAAAAAAGAGGGATATCTTACTAGAGAAAGAGAAGGAATGGATGACCGAGAGTAGGGCCATATGGCTACAAGTAGGTGATGAAAACTCCAAATTTTGTCATTGTTATTCAAATGACAGAAAAAATATAAACTTTATATGGAATATTAACAAAGTCAATAACAGGTGAGCTACAAATTTTAAAGACATAGGAGATGAAGGAGTCAACTATTTCTTCACTCTCTTCAAGGAAGACTCACAGGCCACAATTGTTGAAGTAATAAGGCTCTCAAACTCTTTTCCCAGTTTTGTAAACAATGAAGACAACTTGGAATTGATGAAAGAAGTTGGGAAATATAAATTGCTCCAAATATTACAAAGCTTCTAGAGGGAAGAAGTCCAGGGTCAAATGGCCAACTTATGGAATTTTGTCTAATATGTTATGACTTCATTAAAGGAGACTTAAAAAGGGTGGTGGATACTACACTATAAACACATGAAAAAATATTGTGGACTATAATACTACTGTCATTGCTTTGATCCCAAAAGAGGATAATATGACTACCTCTGAAAATTTTTGGCCAATATCCTTGTGCGATTGCATCTACAAAATTATTTCAAAGTTCATAGAAAGAAGTCTAAAAAGGGTTCTTTGAAAACAAATTTTGGGTGATAAATTTGAGTTTCTACAAGGACAACAAATCCATCGGGCAATGGGGATATCACATGAAATCCTACACTTGATCAAGACCATAAATCCAAGATCAATGGTACGCAAAGTGGACCTCTCCAAGGCCTGCAGTGGGGTAAGTTGGCTTTACCTGAGATTGATCCTTGTACACTTAGGTTTTTGTCCTAAATTTGTGGTATGGGTGATGAGCTGCATTACATATGTATCGTTTGTTGCACTAATTAATGGGGTAGCATCCCATTTCTTTATACCATATAGGGGTCTTAAACAAGCATGCCCCCTCTCCTCTCCCCTATTCATGTTGCTAGCAAAAGGGCTGGGTAGATTATAAAAAGAGGCATCAAAAAATGACAACTTCAGATAGATTTGCATTGGTCCTGCTTATCATATCACACATATTCTTTTTGTTGATGATATCTTGAATTTTTGTGGAGGTACTAGAAGGATAGTCAAGAATTTAAAAATATTCTAAATTATTCTGCAAATGTATTGGTATGATAATAGATCTAGACAAATCCACATTGTCCATGCATGCCATTCCAGAGCATGAGCAAGGTTATTTCTGCCAATTATTTCCTTACTAGGTGACTGACATGGACCGAGGTCTAAATTTCTTGGGTTCTACTTGAAACCGAGTTTGTCCAAAAAAGGTGACTGACAATTGTTTGTTGTCAAAGTAGAAAAGAAGATAAACAACCAGTGCAATTTGTGGCTATAAAGAGGGGGCATACCGGTACTTGTTAAAGTCATGTTGGAAGCCATACCAATATATTGGATTTCATTGGCTTAGGTTTTGAAAGGAATATTGGAGGAATTTAGGAAATTGTGCTATAAATTCATCTGGACGTGAGATAATAAAAACTAAAGGACTTGTTCCAGCTTCCTATAATAAATTAATAGCTCCAAAAGAAAATGGAGGATGGGGCGTAAAAAAATTAATCCTCTTCTCCAAGGCCTTGGCTGTAAAAAATATCTGGAGGTTGGTACAAGGAGAAGGATTGTGGGTCCAGGTAATCAGAGCCAAGTATTTGTACCTAGACACAATTGAGGAATGGGTTAGGAACTCAGTAAAACAGGTACACAATACATCAATTATCTGGAAAGTTGTGAACTTGGCTTTCCAGCTGGTTGGTCATTCGATGATTTAGAAGGTGGCCAGGGAGGATAAAGTCCATATTGGACTTGATCCCTGGATAAGAAGTAAATTTATCCACATATTACTCTGTCAAGTGATACACGAGTTGAGAAACAAAGAGATTTATTTACTAAGACAGATTGTGAACTAGGAGAGATTTACAAATTGGCAACCAAAATGGATAACATGGGAGGAGATAAGTTTGGGAGAACAAATGGTTGAATCGTGGAGATTATACACAAATGCTTTGAAATACAGCAATGCCAAAATAGGGGAGGAAGATGACCAAGTGTTATAGTCTCTTAATCCTACAGGGACTTATTTGCCTAAACTAGGATACAAAGGGCTTCTTGGGAAATGATTTGAGGGACAACCCATTTGGTGGTGGAAAATAAATTAGAAGCTAAGGAGTCATTTCAAACATAAATGTTTTATGTGGTTGGCTTTAAATAGTGAGGCTACAACATGGGAGGTTTTACAAAAAGATAATTTCATTAGCCTAAGTCAATGTAGTTTATGCCAACAAGTAGACGAAACAATTGATCACCTACTTATGACTTATATTTCTCTAAAGAGGTATGGAAAGAAGTTGGTTGCATGGCAGAGTTAAGGAATGCATGGGAAGGAGGAAATATTAAATAAACCTCCATGACTTGGTTTATAATTAAGGATACAAAAAAGATCAAAGCTCTTCCACTAAATATAGCTTGGGGAATATGGCTTGCAAAAAAATTGAAGCTATTTGAAGGACATGAGAGACTTCCCCTCAAATGTGCAGTGCAATTTCTAAGTGTAACATCCCCGACCTTCCAAAGACTGGGTAATGCTACCAACACAACCTTAACTTAGCCTTTAACTACTGGGCTATGCCACACATAGATACTTGCGGAAAAACATACACATCCATATAAACATAGAATGAGTATTCTACATATATATATAATATAATAATGTGGAAATAACAATAGGCCTACACATGCAGCATATACAACATACACAGGCAATACTCATCAATTACAACATATGTACCATTACACCGCATGTAAATGAACATATGAGGGGTACTTATCTTTTATTAGAAGACCGCCAACTGCGTGCAGGCCTTCCACGAACCTCCCAACCTTAGACTGCGTTCCTCATCACTCTCAGTAATAGGCCACCCTCGAGCTGGGACTAAACTCCACCGGGCAAGGGAATTCTAGGCTTGGCAAGGACAACAAGGAAGTTGCACAAAGCAACAGGAAGGATCTTTTATCCCAGGAGCCACTTACACCCACAACACACAGATCCTCATTCCCCACACACCTGCTCCACTCCAGGAGGATACACGTTCACTAATACAAGTTCATCGGCTAGTACACCTCCCTTACCTTGGGCTTCAACAATAGGCTGGACCAGAAGTCTTAGAATACCGTGGCTGCTAGGGGACTCCCTTCTAGGAGAACTCACTTCCCAACAGACTCTCTCACCTGGGAGAGCTTCTCACAGGTCTGATAACCAGTCTTAGACTCAGCTACAACCGGATACAGTTGACAGCAACAACAACAACAATGACAACATGGAAAAAAGGGTATGGACACCCAACAAGACAACATTCGAACACTAGGACATATCATTGCTTAATAGGAAATAGTCGACGATAGCAAGCCACACTCAATCTAGGAATTGCGTGGCCGCAACAACCAACATTTATGACACAACTCGACTCTCCACAGAAGGAAACAACTCAAAGCGGTTCAGGTACGAACTCGGCTCTGCGGGTGTGGATAAACTGGGTTCACAGAATCACATAGGTCGGCGTTTCGTTCTCCTTTTCAGAGATGTGTGGTTATCCGATATTGACCACCAAGGTCTCGGGTTCAGACGGAGGATGGGATAATGGCCTCACGAACTCACACGGAGGATAGCCGAATGACCATCGAACTACTAACATGATTTGACTCACAGGATTACTGGTTCCAGAGATCCGTGATGGATGCCCCGGTTCACGATTAGACAGTGGCTCGAGAATGGAGAGATTTACAAATTGGCAACCAAAATGGATAACATGGGAGGAGATAAGTTTGGGAGAACAAATGGTTGAATCGTGGAGATTATACACAAATGCTTTGAAATATAGCAATGCCAAAATAGGGGAGGAAGATGACCAAGTGTTATAGTCTCTTAATCCTACAGGGACTTATTTGCCTAAACTAGGATACAAAGGGCTTCTTAGGAAATGATTTGAGGGACAACCCATTTGGTGGTGGAAAATAAATTAGAAGCTAAGGAGTCATTTCAAACATAAATGTTTTATGTGGTTGTATTTAAATAGTGAGGCTACAACATGGGAGGTTTTACAAAAAGAGAATTTCATTAGCCTAAGTCAATGTAGTTTATGCCAACAAGTAGAGGAAACAATTGATCACCTACTTATGACTTATATTTCTCTAAATAGGTATGGAAAGAAGTTGGTTGCATGACAAAGTTAAGGAATGCATGGGAAGGAGGAAATATTAAATAAACCTCCATGACTTGGTTTATAATTAAGGATACAAAAAAGATCAAAGCTCTTCCACTAAATATAGCTTGGGGAATATGGCTTGCAAAAAAATTGAAGCTATTTGAAGGACATGAGAGACTTCCCCTCAAATGTGCAGTGCAGTCTCTAAGTGTAACATCCCCGACCTTCCAAAGACTGGGTAATGCTACCAACACAACCTTAACTTAGCCTTTAACTACTGGGCTATGCCACACATAGATACTTGCGTAAAAACATACACATCCATATAAACATAGAATGACTATTCTACATATATATATAACATAATAATGTGGAAATAACAATAGGCCTACACATGCAACATATACAACATACACAGGAAATACTCACCAATTACAACATATGTACCATTACACCGCATGTAAATGAACATACGAGTGGTACTTAACTTTTATTAGAAGACTGCCAACTGTGTGCAGGCCTTCCACGAACCTCCCAACCTTAGACCGCGTTCCTCATCACTCTCAGTAATAGGCCACCCTCGAGCTGGGACTAAACTCCACCGGGCAAGGGAATTCTAGGCTTGGCAAGGACAACAAGGAAGTTGCACAAAGCAACAGGAAGGATCTTTTATCCCAGGAGCCACTTACTCCCACAACACACAGATCCTCATTCCCCACACACCTGCTCCACTCCAGGAGGATACACGTTCACTAATACAAGTTCATCGGCTAGTACACCTCCCTTACCTTGGGCTTCAACAATAGGTTGGACCAGAAGTCTCAGAGTATTGTGGCTGCTACGGGACTCCCTTCCAAGAGAACTCACTTCCCAATAGACTCTCTCACCTGGGAGAGCTTCTCACAGGTCTGATAACCAGTCTTAGACTCAGCTACAACCGGGTACGGTTGACAGCAACAACAACAACAATGACAACATGGAAAAAAGGGTATGGACACCCAACAAGACAACATTCGAACACTAGGACATATCATTGCTTAATAGGAAATAGTCGATGATAGCAAGCCACACTCAGTCTAGGAATTGTGTGGCCGCAACAACCAACATTTATGACACAACTCGACTATCCACAAAAGGAAACAACTCAAAGCGATTCAGGTACGAACTCGGCTCTGCAGGTGCGGATAAACTGGGTTCACAGAATCACATAGGTCGACATTTCGTTCTCCTTTTCAGAGATGTGTGGTTATCTGATATTGACCATCAAGGTCTCGGGTTCAGACGGAGGATGGGATAATGGCCTCACGAACTCACATGGAGGATAGTCGAATGACCATCGAACTACCAACACGATTTGACTCGCAGGATTACTGGTTCCAGAGATCCGTGATGGATGCCCCGGTTCATGATTAGACAGTGGCTCGAGAATGGAGAGATTTACAAATTGGCAACCAAAATGGATAACATGGGAGGAGATAAGTTTGGGAGAACAAATGGTTTAATCGTGGAGATTATACACAAATGCTTTGAAATATAGCAATGCCAAAATAGGGGAGGAAGATGACCAAGTGTTATAGTTTCTTAATCCTACAGGGACTTATTTGCCTAAACTAGGATACAAAGGGCTTCTTGGGAAATGATTTGAGGGACAACCCATTTGGTGGTGGAAAATAAATTAGAAGCTAAGGAGTCATTTCAAACATAAATGTTTTATGTGGTTGGATTTAAATAGTGAGGCTACAACATGGGAGGTTTTACAAAAAGAGAATTTCATTAGCCTAAGTCAATGTAGTTTATGCCAACAAGTAGAGGAAACAATTGATCACCTACTTATGACTTATATTTCTCTAAAGAGGTATGGAAAGAAGTTGGTTGCATGACAGAGTTAAGGAATGGATGGGAAGGAGGAAATATTAAATAAACCTCCATGACTTGGTTTATAATTAAGGATACAAAAAAGATCAAAGCTCTTCCACTAAATATAGCTTGGGGAATATGGCTTGCAAAAAAATTGAAGCTATTTGAAGGACATGAGAGACTTCCCCTCAAATGTGCAGTGCAGTCTCTAAGTGTAACATCCCTGACCTTCCAAAGACTGGGTAATGCTACCAACACAACCTTAACTTAGCCTTTAACTACTGGGCTATGCCACACATAGATACTTGCGGAAAAACATACACATCCATATAAACATAGAATGACTATTCTACATATATATATATATATAACATAATAATGTGGAAATAACAATAGGCCTACACATGCAGCATATACAACATACACAGGCAATACTCATCAATTACAACATATGTACCATTACACCGCATGTAAATGAACATACGAGTGGTACTTATCTTTTATTAGAAGACCGCCAACTGTGTGCAGGCCTTCCACGAACCTCCCAACCTTAGACTGCGTTCCTCATCACTCTCAGTAATAGGCCACCCTCGAGCTGGGACTAAACTCCATCGGGCAAGAGAATTCTAGGCTTGGCAAGGACAACAAGGAAGTTGCACAAAGCAACAGGAAGGATCTTTTATCCCAGGAGCCACTTACGCCCACAACACACAGATCCTCATTCCCCACACACCTGCTCCACTCCAGGAGGATACACGTTCACTAATACAAGTTCATCGGCTAGTACACCTCCCTTACCTTGGGCTTCAACAATAGGCTGGACCAGAAGTCCTAGAGTACTGTGGCTGCTACGGGACTCCCTTCCAGGAGAACTCACTTCCCAACAGACTCTCTCACCTGGGAGAGCTTCTCACAGGTCTGATAACCAGTCTTAGACTCAGCTACAACTGGGTACGGTTGACAGCAACAACAACAACAATGACAACATGGAAAAAAGGGTATGGACACCCAACAAGACAACATTCGAACACTAGGACATATCATTGCTTAATAGGAAATAGTCAATGATAGCAAGCCACACTCAGTCTAGGAATTGCATGGCCGCAACAACCAACATTTATGACACAACTCGACTCTCCACAGAAGGAAACAAATCAAAGCGGTTCAGGTACGAACTCGGCTCTGCGGGTGCGAATAAACTAGGTTCACATAATCACATAGGTCGGCGTTTCGTTCTCCTTTTCAGAGATGTGTGGTTATCCGATATTGACCACCAAGGTCTCGGGTTCAGATGGAGGATGGGATAATGGCCTCACGAACTCAAGCGGAGGATAGCCGAATGACCATCGAACTACCAACACGATTTGACTCACAGGATTACTGGTTCCAGAGATCCATGATGGATGCCCCGGTTCACGATTAGACAGTGGCTCGAGAATGGCAAGCCCCCCCCCCCTCCACAATTGACGCTTCAAATTTTAACTGCATGAGCCCAGGTCTACACTTGTCTTTCTGGAGCTGCATGCGCTCCATTTAGCCTACGTCCCCAACCACCAGGAACTTATGATAACAAAACATGATATGTCCACCTTAGTTTTCAGGAAATAATATTAAAATATTATTCCTCTAGAGGTAATCCCCCTAGCTTAGCCCCTAGGCCCAAATACTTAGCCCCCCTTCCTTACCCTAACTAGTGGAGCTTAGTCCCCCATAACTCTTCCTCGTGGTCAGTCTACACGCAACAGTGTTTATATTTTTATTAATGATCTGCATAATTACATATACAAACAAAATATCAGGCTCCTGGCCTAATCATCACATAAGCCTCCTAACTTATTATAACTCAGCTCACCAGCCTAACAAACATGTTTACAATTCATATTTATAACTGGGGTTCTACCGGGGGATATTACAATCCCCTCCCCTTATTTTTGCACTATCCTTAGTGCAACTTCTTTATACATATATAATTCAAAAATTCTTCAAAAAACTCCAAACTTTAGCTATTGGAAGCCCATTATCCAGCTTTACTTTCAAGCACCAATTATGGTATCCATACTGCAGCTGAAACTCAATTTCTCTATTCCCTGGAGTTTCTTCAGGAAAGCATTCAACTTATTGTTCCTTGTTACATGCTTCAATTAAACCTCATTGAAAGCACTGAATGGTTGTAGATCCACGATGTTCCATCCATTGATAAACTCTCAGTAGTGGTATGACTGCACAGATGTAAACACTCTGCTTGTACATATTTTCATTCAGAAGCAACATTAGAACATACATGCAATTCTAATAACATTATAACCTGTATACAAATTACGAGATACATAGCATACAATGAATAGAGAATTGATACTTATCTTTTGATTGAGAAAACTTCCATATCAACATGGTCTAGGCCAGGGTACCAAACCCCAACAACATTCCAACCAACGATCTCTCTTCCCCACATGCCTGTCCCACCCCAGGAGTGTGCACCTTCACTGTCACACAATCCATCGATTGTTGCAACTCCCTTTCCTTGGGCTTCAACAACAGGCCAGACCAGAAGTCTTAGAGCACCATGGCTCGAGGAGTTCCAACTGCCCTTAGAGGTCTCCAATCAACATCTTCCCCGAGCTACTCTTTGTAGTCAACATTCTAACTTTAGTCAATATCATCTCATCTGCATCACCCACATGTAGTTATCATGAGAAAACATAAAATAATTCATTTAGGAACTCCAATTAGTTCAAAAAGGAATTCAACTTTTTCCCCAAAACATGAAATTCTATTTCATAATTCATCTTGGCTGTTGCCATATTATGAATGCAACCATCCTTGTGGTTTTCCACAGGCACCAAACTGCATACCATTTTTCCTGTAATGCTTCCTCTTGCATACAACCAACAAATTGTCAGTATTTTCTGTACATCATAATTCAACATATACAACACCTTATGCAATGATTTTAGAATTGCTTGCACCTAGAAATTCAATCACAATTACCAAACAATTTAACCAAATATAACGACTCGTCATTCTATGCATATGCATGTTCATAATTAATAACAGTAAGTTTATTATTTCAATTTTCTGAACATAAAATTTCCTGTAGTCTCTATTCCTGTGACTACCTGGCTTGCAACTTTCCTGTTGCAATGTTTAACTGTTCCTGAAATGTTCTCAACTTCATGAGTTAGCAACATTTCAACCATTAGTATAATTATTTCCTTCCCCCAAAACATATATACATGCACTCACAAAATGCATCCAACAAAGTGCATTTAAGTATACAATTCTATCACTTACTATGCATGAGTGCAATTCTCAATGCATACTTATTTAGTGCACCTTGCATTGAATTACCTAATGCTCTTTATCTCAGTCATGTATCTCACCATCCATAAGTTGGAATTCTGGCCAATGTGTTGACACATTCTCCACACACTTCCTATTGTCTTCCCAATTAATTGGATGTCTTCCTTTTCGACCCGAACAGTACACCAAGAATATAATTATGTGGTGTTCATTAGTGTTAGCAAAAAGGTTGCAACCCAAGTTTTATTTAAAGGTAGGAAGCTTTACCTGTGTGGCTCATAACCTTTCCATATCCGTACCTTGCCATATCCAACCAGGTCTTGGTCTCATACATGACTAGCTTACTGGCATTCATTCCTATAACAAGTTCTTATCTTTTAATTTTCTTTGGTTATTACCCCATAACCAAATTAACATGAAATTCTACTATGCTAGTTTGTGCATTCATAAGCTAAAAATATTTGAAATTAATACAGGCCTCCAACCTTTACCACATCCAGTGGTATGCATTCAATAATATAATCATGTGATTTTATATAATAAATCTGGCTGAGGAAATTCTTACCTAAATTTCCTTTCAACAATTATGCAAAAAGAGTAATAAAACTCATACTTGCATGACTGCCATTAATAAATTTTATACTACATGAATGTCTAATGGTAGTAGAAGCTTTCATTCTTCTTTTATCAAACTTATAACCAACACTTCAGCTCTCTATTGCTTCACTCCTTATGCAACGACATCACCAACAACACTTGCAAACACACAAACATTTTTTCCTCTAGCTAACTCAACAAGTCGTAACCATACCAGCTGCCACAAAAATTGTAGCAACTTCTTTCCCATGTGCAACTTTTCCTTGCTGAACCCAGAAGTCTTCAATTCTTCCTGGGTTCTTGAATCTTCTTGTGCTCTCACTGTGATCACTGCGCATGATCATTCCTGCCCCGAGCACTTTTGACACAGTGCCCCTTTCTCAACGAGGTCTGCTGACCTCCCGGTCAAATGATCTTTCAATCTTCTCAGTCGAATTGACTCTTTAGGCTCATGATTGAACCCAAAACAATTATACACAGGTCCCCTTTCCTTCTGTGTGTAGGTCCTGACAGACCTGTAGCTATTCCTGTGCACTTCCAAAACTCCAAGTTTCAGGCGCTAGCCCCTTTTTCATTACCCCTTTTCTTCATAAGACCGTGGGCTATGACCTCACGTAAGTGTGTGATTGTGGGTGCAGGCAAGAGTTGTTTTAGACCAACTCGCTTTTCACCCCGCAATTCACCTCTAGCCGTCACATATCCTTTTTCTAAAACCGTGGTTTAAATTGCGGTCCGCTCTCAGATTTTTAACATCCGAGCAAGTTCCGGCCCCACAATCCAGCTCATCCGTCAATCTCCAATCCCTTGGCGATGATCTGTGATCTACTGTTGCTATCTATCCTCCTTCCACACGCGATCCCATATCTACATGATCTGTCGACACATAGCTCCCTTCCAAATCAACGACTACGATTGATTCCGGCTCTCCAACCCTCGGGAGTTTCAACTCTCAACTATCTGCTTTTCCACGTATGACAATCTTTCGGAGTGGAAGATCTATTGACACCTGTCCTTAACAATCAGACAGTTCTGATGAACTCCGACTCTCTGACCTTCTGGAGTTCTCATGTCTCTACACACACAAATCTCTGGAGTGAATTCCCCGGAGTGACAGATCTTCTGCTACGCGTCCTCTCCAAATCAATGACCCTGATTCTCTTCGGGACTTCAACTCTTTCCGACCAAGACCCAATCAATAGTCCTTCGACCTCCTCCTCGATCAATGATCAAGATCTCCTTTGAGACTTCAATGCTTTCACCCTCTACTTTCCTCTGGAGTGTTCCATTCCCGGAGTTCCAGATATGGCGCTGCGTGTCCTCCTTCACATCGACGAATCTCGTCGTTTCGGGACTTCGGTGCTTCGGGATATTCCAAAACAAAACTTCTCATAAACCCCAGAGTATGATCCTCCGAAGTTCACAATCTGGTGACACCTGTCCAACCCAGATCAACGACTCCCAGCTACTTCGGTTGTTCGGGCTTCGACGATTTCAAACTTTCATCCTTCGCGTTCACCTGTAGTGTTTTCACCCAGAGTTTATGATCTGTCGCCACATGCCATTCTGGATCTGATGGTCTAGACTTATTCTCGGAACCGATCTGACGGCTATTGTCGCTCCTCCTCCCGAGCTTTTGACTTTTTCCAGCTTGGAAGATTTTGTCAATGTTCAAAGGCTTCGACCTTTTACCTTTCTCCTACGAGTCCACCTCTTGGATGTCATCTTCTCTCTTGTAAGTGTTATATCTTCTGAGCTTTAGGAGTTAGAATGAGTCAATCTCCCACACACTCCTTGCATTATCTCTTCTGAGATTTTCGATTTACTCAGTCTCCTAAGGGTCTCGACCCTTCTCTTTCCTTTCAAAGGAAAATTTCGTGCTGTCCTGGCAACCTTCTGCTCAAAGCACACCTTGCTGAGCATTTTCTACAGAGCGTTCAACAGCTCTGTGAGTATCTTCCTCTAATACTCTTCTCCCTGAACTTGACAAAGATTTCTCTCTGTGCACACTTTCACTCACTCGATGCCCACCTGGCAGAGCCCTACAGAGTTCTCAGTGACTCTATTTCTCTCTGAACTCAACATAGAGTTCTTCCTGTGCACTCCTTGCACTTCTGTTGATGAAGGTTCAACGATATCTCTCCTAAGATTCTCATAAGTTAACTTACCTCTATCAACGCACTCCTTGTGGACAATGTGCACTGCTTGCACTCGAAACTCAAAGACGAGAAACAATTGAAACTTATTCAATACTTCACCAATTTACGCATTCAAACCAATTTGATTTAAGAAAATGTTCATATTTCATTTTCTTTCCGAGATATTCTCTGCTCTGTAATCATTTTTGGGCACTAACTCCTTTCTCTCAGTCCCCAACCCATGCAATCACGGATCGTGACCAAGCGCTAGATCACTAGATGCTTACTCGGGCCTTCGGCTTTGGAAGATTTCAAAGCACCACACGACAATCTCTCGGAGTTCCGGATTACCGAACTCGTGAAGTAGGGTGGATCAACCATCCATGTCTACTCAACATCCGATGGCTGACACTTACTATTGAACCTCAGGTGTCTGAGTTCCGGGTCTTCAGAGCTTCAGAGGATCTCGCATCCACACATCCAAACTGTTAATCTCCAAACATTCCCAATCTCCTTTGGTGACGTCATTACGTCACATCACTTAACATTTTCCAATTGTGGGGGCATGCAATGGTGGTTTGGAGTAACCTGCCTTTCATCCCACAATTCTTCTGACGCTAACACGTAACCCCTCGGTGAAACCGCGGTTTGGATTGCGAGACCGCCTTGGATAATTAACTTCTGTGCAACTTGGGTCCCCGCAATGCCTTCTGGTCATTGATCTTGGTGTATCGTGATCAATGCCAGTGTGGGTCCTCCGACCTTTAACTACGTTATGTAACCTCATCCCCACTAGCCATGCTCATACAGGATGCCACATGGAGGAATACTAGCGACTGATATGTGGCCCATTCAGATGGGTGACACTCATCACGTTCCAAATGCCATTTCAATATTCCACAGGTTCTAAACCCACTGAAACGTGGCACACATCCCATGTGTCCACATCACCTCCAGGTGACATCATCATAACTCACCACGTCGACTCTTCGGGAGCTTTCTCCCTTCACTAATGTGTTTGACCTTTCGACATTGGTTAATCCAATGATCGATCTCTCCTCTCCAGATCTACGATGTAGATCCACTTCGGAGCTTCGGGCTTCAACCCTTCTCTTGTTTTTGACATCAGACTTCACTAAAGTCATGAAGTCCAAAGGGATTCCAGGTTAAATCCTCTGCTCCTTCCCCAGAGCTGACTGTCGTAGTGGATTTCCCTTCCTTCCAAACAGATCCTATGGTGCAGAACAAACTATGTTACTCTGCGGATTTCCAAAGGAATTCACGGCTAACTGCCTCACAACCTTACCAGATCTGACAATCGTGAAGGATTCTCCTTCTCCTGAAGAGATCCTAAGGTCCACATTACTGGAAATCCTAAGCTCAGGAAGAGTAGCGGTGATCACTTCCCATTTATTTTCTGGAATTGTCAATGGCTGCAGCAAACCCGCTGGGTGCCTATGCTCAACCTTCGCTTTCTGACACTCCATACATTGAGCGATGTAATCAACAACATCCTTCTTCATTCCTGGTCAAAAGAACTGGCTTCTTACTGCTGTAATTGTTTTCTGGTAACCATGATGCCCAACATAAGGAACATCATGCATTTCCTTCAGTACCAAATTCCTCAGTTCTCTAGAACTAGGAACATATATCCTATTTTTATGCATGAGTAATCCATCTTCCTTTATCTCATACTCCTTTATTTTCTGTTGTACATCTCCCTGCTGTAAGTTTTCCTTTACATGTAGGTAATGCTGATCTGTAACAAGACCATCTAAAATTCTGCTTCTCAAGTCTGACTGATCCATACTGACAATAATAGCATGCATGAGATGCACTCTCCTACTAAGTGCATAGACAACTTTATTCTCCTTCCCCTTGATATGCTTGATATCGAAGTCATACTCACTTAAAAATTCCAGCCATCTTGTTTGCCTAGCATTCAAGGTCGGTTGTTCAAAAAGATACTTCAGGCCAATGTGGTTTGTCCTTAATTCAAATTTCTTCCCCATGAGATAATGCCTCCACATCCTCAAGGCATGGACAATGATAACAAGCTCCAAGTCATATGTGGCATAGTTCCTCTCATGTTCCTTAAGCTTTTTGGACTCATATCCAATGACATGTCCATTTTGAGTGAGGACTCCCCCAAGTCCTTCCTTACAAGCGTCTGTACATACCACAAAGCTTTCATTTGGGTCAACAATCTTTAACAGAGGCGCACTAGTAAGTAATTCCTTCAACAGATTAAAACTCTTTTCACACTTGAGTGTCCATTCAAATTTAGTTCCCTTCTTTTGCAAAGAAGTGACGGGATTAGCAATCTTAGAGAACCCTACTATGAACATTCTGTAGTAGCTAGCTAATTCCATAAAAGAGCTGACGTCTGACACATTTCTGGGTGTTGGCCATCCTCTAATGGCTATGATCTTCTCTGGATCTACTGCTATGCCCTACTATGAAATAATGTGTCCCAAGTAATGGATCTGCTTTTGATAAAAAGAACACTTACTCAACTTGGCATACAATTGTTGTTCTCTTAGTACTTGCAATACCAATCTTAAGTGATGTTCATGCTCCTCTTCGGACTTAGAATAGATAAGTATGTCATCTAGGAATACTATGACAAACTTATCCAAATACAACTGGTGCATTGGTTAGTTCAAAAGGCACCACTACAAATTCATAATGCCCATACCTGGTCCTAAAGGCTGTCTAATGAATGTCTTCCTCCTTAATTCTTACCTGATGGTATCCTGCCCTCAGGTCAATCTTTGAGAATATCTTTGCTCCTCTTAGCTGGTCAAAGAGGTCATCAATTTGGGGTAGTGGATACTTGTTCTTTATAGCGTACTTGTTCAACTGTCGGAAGTCAATACACAACCTCAAGGTTCCATCCTTTCTTTTGACAAAAAGTACTGGTTCTCCCCAATGTGAAACACTTGGTCATATGTACCCTTTCTTCAACAATTCTTCCAACTACATTTGTAATTCCTTTAACTCTGGTGTGCTCATTCTGTAAGGTGTTTTCGATACCGGGGCATCTCTTGGCACTAAATCAATTGAGAAATCTATCTCCCTTGTTGGTGGAAATCCGGGTATTTCTTGGAATACATCCTCAAATTCATGTAGTATCGAGAAATCTTCGAGGATTCACTCCTTTGTATTATCTGTCTCTTCCACATGAGCTGCATACAATTGACATCCTTTCCTAAAACATCTTTTTAGCTGTAAGGCCGAGATCTCCCTTATAGAGATGGGTCTTGGAACTCCTCTCACAATGCTCTGTTTTCCATTTCCATCAAGACATGTAAATGTCTTGTTATGACAATCTAGGACAACATGATGCTTGTCCAACCAATCCATTCCAATAAGAATATCATAAGACCCCAATGGTATAATATTTAGATCAGTACTAGTATTCACTCCATTAAGACTTATGGGACAACTTCTGACCATATCATGGATTCTTCTTTTGGTCCCAGTGGCTAACTGAACCAAACTTGTTTTTCCAAGTTTACTTTTCTCCAAATGTAATTTATCCACTATCTTAGGATCAATGTAACAATAACTTGCTCCTGAATAAATCAAAATAGCAATAGGCTGATTTATGATCTTACCTTCCACCTTTATCATATTGGACTGGTACTCTGCTTGTCGATCATTTAAAGCTGCATAGATTCTTCCCATGTCTTTGACTGTTGTAGCCTCTTGAATGTTGTGCACAGTCTTCACTCTGTCCTTTCTGTGTGGGCAATCCTTGTACAGGTGATATTCCTTGCATCACCAAAATTAGATTGGTGGTCTTCCCCCTTTTCCCAAGGAATATTCCTTCTTGAAATCCCCCTTAGCATACTAATCTTGATGATTTCTATTAGGCTCATTCCTATTGAAGGGAGGTTTGAATCCTTTCCTCCTCTGATCGAACTTCTCATTATTCTTGTTCTTCCAAGATTCATGCAGGTATTCTCTTCCCTAGCCTTGATCATATAGGTATTTAGCCTTCCTAATGGCCTCAGTCAAGGTCTTGGGTTCATCATACTTGATCTTTTCCTTATAAAAGGCT
This sequence comes from Picea engelmannii, assembly GCA_009831015.1. Lineage (NCBI taxonomy): Eukaryota > Viridiplantae > Streptophyta > Pinopsida > Pinales > Pinaceae > Picea > Picea engelmannii. Next base: position 77,483 of record ML815137.1, read on the forward strand.
GGAAATCCACTTAGAAATCTCAAGATTTTCACTTTCTCATCACCAATGAACTTGACATACTTTAACAATCCCAATAACTTCTTCTCGTACTCTGCCATAGTCATGCTTCCCAACCTGAGTTCAAAGAACTCCTGCATTTTCTTGACATAGAAATGCTCTGAGAGGTACTCCTTTTGGAAGTACTTCGTGAACTATTTCCAAGTGATCCCACTTTCATTAACATGTTCCACTTGCTTCAGTTGGTCCCACCATACTGCAACTTTCCCATGTAAATGGTAGGTGTCAATCATGGCTTCTAGGTTTGATGAGTAGTTATGCAACTTAAAATATCTCTTGAGCCCAAGCAACCATGCTTTATCATCATCTTCCCTTTCTCTTTCACCATCGAAGGAAGGTGGCTTGAGCTTCCTCAACTCTCCTTGCAAACTATCTACCTCTTGTTTCCTTATTTGTTTCCTAACAGGGGACACCTCTGGACTACTTACGAGATCATCTAATGCATAAAACTTTCTTTCTGAGTGTGGAGGTGAGTGGTGTCCACGAGGTCTGCTAGCACTTCTGGAATAACCAACTCTTCCATGATCATCCCTTCTTTCATGACACCTGCCTCCTTCTTCTTGTATTGAGTTGGATCCCTTCTTCGTTTGCCTCTGCAATTGATTTAAACTCTACAACACTTGAGCATTTATCTGACTTTTCTCTCTCATCAGTCTCTCGTTGTCTTCTTTGTAGCTCTGCATTTCCATCTTCAAGTTTCTTACCATTTCTATCAACGTTTCTTGCTCTCCTTTTTCCTTGTGTCCGTTGGACTCTGTCTATGCATTACCAACTCTGGTATTCTAGCCTTCGTTCGGCCTCCTTTTCATGACTGGAGGCTCCCTCGCCTTCTTCCATTTCCTCAATACGCATCCTGAGCTAATGTGCTTAAGCCCCTTAATTCTACAAAATGTGCAAGCGACCATTTTGTTAGAATTATGCATATGATAGATAAAAATCACCAAACAATGCTACATGTCTCTTTCTTGTTTTTTTTTTTTCATGGAGATCATATTCCCATTCTCTGAGAATAACAGTGTCATGTTATCCCTTGGCTGTCACACAATTTCATCCTGCGCAGGCGCTTCCTTCAAACCACCTTCCCAGGTGACCACGACTAGAAACCACAGCTAAATCCTTCCTTAGGACTTTTCTGTCTCGAAGACGATAAATTCGGTGCTTAGCCCTCCTTCCCTCAGCTCTCAATCTACACATGACCATGACCATGACCTTGTGCTTAGATGAAAAAGCGCTTGTCCAGAGCTTCAAGACTTCAAAACCTTCTACCAAGACCCGATCAACGGTCCTCATCCTCCTTCACGATCAACAATCGGGACTCCACACTTTTGTAGTTTCAACCTCCGCTTTCCTCTGAAGTACTCTGTACTCGAAGTTCGGAATCAGGAGCTACGCGTCCTCCTCAAATCAATGGCTCTAGTCCACTTTGGGACTTCTATCTTCGGAAGTCTGAACTTTTTCGGCTTGCCTCCTCCCGAAACAATTTTACCCAGAGTTTATGATATGTCAACGAGTGTCCTCCCACAGATCAATGACTGTGAATTACTTCGGCTCTTTAGGCTTCGAAAGTTTCAAACCTTCCTCTTGCACTTTCCCCCTTAGTGCTTTCACCCAAAGTCGACAATCCTTTGACATGTGTCTTCTGGAATCAACGGTCGAGATGCACTCCAACCTTCAGGATTTTTCGACCCAATGCAGCCTGCCACATCTTTCCCCTCTGGTGTGCCCAGTCTCCGGACTGCATGACCTGTCACCACGTGGTGAAATACTGGAAGCGGACACATGGCCCAATCATTCGGGTGACACGTGTCACGTTCTAATCGACTTTTCAATACTCAAAATGCTCAAAAATTACCGACACGTGGCACACATCCCATGTGTCCACGTCATCCCAGGTGACGTCCGCAAGCCACGTCACTTCAAAATTATGGGGTCCACATCACCTCCAGGTGACGTCATCATGACCCACCACTTCGGCTCTTCAGTCTTTGGGACTTCGTTAGTTTTCATACAAGCACACTTCAAATTCTCCCGAACTCCAAATTCCCAAACTGGCCAATCTATCGCCATGTGTCCTCCCGGATCAGACTACCAAGATTCACTTCGGGTCTTCACCCAGAGTTCATGGATCCGCTCCTCGTGTTCTCCTCAATCTGATAGCTATGTTTTTACTTCAGGGCTCCGGACTTCGGAGATCTCAACCTCAACCTTTTCCCTTGAAAATGTTTTTACCCGACGCTCGCGATATTCTAATGTGTGTCCTCTGCGGATCGACAACTGCGATTCCTTCGGGACTCCGGACTCCAGAAATCTCAAACTTCAAAATCTATGTAGCCCTACTGGATTTTATCTGAAGCCTTGGATCTGGCGACGCATGGCTCTCGACAGATCGATGGCTGAGATCCTTTAGGATCTTCGGGTTTCAGAAACCTCATTTTTCAAAACTTGTCTGGCCCTGTTGTCTTTCATCTGGAGCACACGATCGATTGATGCGTGTCCTCCTACAGATCGATGGTCCCCGACTACTTCTGCTCTTCGAAAGTTCATCGCTTGAGTACCCACATGTCACATCACTGCATGCCTTTCAAATTGTGGGGGCATGCATCAACGGTTTGGTGTAACCTGATTTTTGCCCCGCAATTCTCCTGACCCCGACACGTTATCCCTCAGGGGAAACCGTGGTTTGGATTACAAGATTGCCTTGGGAAATTAACTGCCATGCAACTCGGTTCCCCACAATGCCTATTGGTCGTTGATCTCTCTCTCCAATGGGATCCGATAGTCGCTACCTTAACCTTGCTTCCTTTTCCTCGGATGACCCCTGTTCACCTGTCCTCCGATCCAACGATCCCATATCTCTCCTGATCCTACAGTTGCGATCTCTCCCAAATTCAACAGGAATAGTCACGATCCTTCAAACCCTTATAGAGGATCTATGACATTCCATCTTCTGCATAGCTTCTGCAACGCCATTCCTCCTGAGCTTTTCAATTTCGCGGTCAGAGTTCGATCTCAACCACGAGACTCTGACCAACAGACCCAGCCCGGTGTTTCAACCAGAAGCTCTGATACCAATCTGTAACATACCCATCCAACCATAGGCTGGGTACATTACCTGCAATCCCACCCTTGGACTTGTTTCTCAAAATGATACCTTCTTTATTTATTAAAGATGCATAAGATAAGAGAATTAACAACATTCACAACAATATCCAACAACATGCATGTTATAAATATTCAATTAACGATAATTAAATATACAATGGAAAAACATTCATACACAGATAATAATATCACAACAAAGAGCACTTATATTTATGAAGGATGACACCAACTAGCTGTAGACCAAGGACGTTCCACCCAACTGTAGACACTACTGATCCAAATCTCAACAACAATGTCACCCCCGAGCCAGGACTATGAATCCAAAAGGACGGTTCCAGAGTGAACTTGGCTTCCCAAACTAGTTAGCTCTCAAGATTTCACAGGATTCCCAACACTCACAACAATCCAAGTACCCATCTCTCTTCTACCCAGCTTGCACCACCCGAGAGAACGAACCTCCACCTTTCTCTGCCATGCAGTCCCTCAGGCAGTCCTTCTCCTGATTCGGGTCTCCAGTGCAACTGGTCCAAAATCTCAATGCTGGAACTCTCAGGACTTGTAGCTCTGATCCATGCTGGAAACATGCCACTGCATCTCAGAAATGCAGGCCTCAAGGCGCGATTGGATCACACTAACGACCTCCACAACCAACTATCCCGTGGCTAATTCTTTCGCAGTTCGGTCTCCCTTCCTGAGACCAATACACATGTGAGGATGGATGGAGGAGGTAAGTAAGTGTATGGGAGTGCATGAGGGTAAGAATGAGGTAACACAAAGGTGACAGAGCGAACAAGCCAATGACCAACCCCACCCTTAGACCAAAGTCGGGTTTAAGTAACTTTTGTGGGGAAATCAAGAACCTCCTGGCCTTCCCCATGAAGCTCACGTAACCGATTCCCTCCCTTAGGAAAAAGGAAAATTAACATAGGAATAAACACTCAACGCCTCAAGCCCTCTCTCTTGTGGAATCATAGTCCCCTGTAACTCTAGTCCTTGTCCATCTAGCAACCAACAATGTATTTATTATTAATAATGATCAAAACATTATATTTCTTGGGCATATTGGCCCCTTTAAATAATTGTTTGGGCACTTAGTCCTCTCAACATTGTAACAATAAATTATTTAAAATGGGGTGTTACACCCGAGATGGGACTAAACTCCACCGGGCAAGGGAATTCTAGGCTTGGCAAGGACAACAAGGAAGTTACACAAAGCAACAGGAAGGATCTTTTATCCCAGGAGCCACTTACACCCACAACACATAGACTCCCATTCCCCACACACCTGGTCCACCCCAAGAGGATACACCTTCACTGATACAAGTCCATCGGCTAGTACACCTCCCTTACCTTGGGCTTCAACAATAGGCTGGACCATAAGTCTCAGAGTATTGTGGCTGCTACGGGACTCCCTTCCAGGAGAACTCACTTCCCACCAGACTCTCTCACCTGGGAGAGCTTCTCACAGGTTTGATAACCAGTCTTTGACTTAGCTACAACCAGGTACGGTTGACAACAACAACAACAATAACGACAACATGGAAAAATGGGTATAGACACCCAACAAGACAACAATCGAACACTAGGACATATCAATGCTCAATAGGAAACAATCGACGACAACAAGCCATACTCAGTCCAGGAATTGCGTGGCCGCAACAACCAACAATTATGACACAACCTGACTCTCCACAGAAGGCAACAACTCAAAATGGTTCAGGTATGATCTCGACTCTGCGAGTGCGGATAAACTGGGTTCACGGAATCACACAGGTCGACTTTTCGTTCTCCTTTTCAGAGATGCATGGTTATCCGAGATTGACCACTGAGGTCTCAGGTTCAGACGGAGGATGGGAGAATGGCCTCAGGAAATCATGCGGAGGATGGCCGAATGACCAACAAACTACCACCATGATTTGACTCACAGAATTACTGGTTCCAGATATCCGTGATGGATGCCTCGATTCAAAGTTAGACAGTGGGTCGAGAATGGAAAGGCCCCCCCCCACAACACAGGTGATGCTTCAACTTTTAACAACATGAGCCCAGGTCGACACTTGTTTTCTTGGAGCTGCATGCGCTCCATTTAGCCTACGTCCCCAACCACCAGGAACTTAGGATAACAAAGCATAACATGTCCACCTTAGTTTTCAGGAAATAATATTAAAATATTATTCCTCTAGAGGTAAGCCTCCTAGCTTAACCCCCATTCCTTACTCTACCTAGTGGAGCTTAGTCCCCCATAAAGCTTCTTTGTGGTCGGTCTACACACAACAATGTTTATATTTTTATTAATGATCTGCATAATTACATATACAAACAAAATATCAGGCTCCTGGCCTAATCATCTCATAAGCCTCCTAGCTTATTATAACTCGGCTCACCAGCCTAACAAACATGTTTACAATTCATATTTACAACTGGGGTTCTACCAGGGGATATTACACTATGTATACAAAATGCATATCCACAGGTAGAAGATAAACAAAAAATAAAGGGGACAAAAGAAGAAGTCATCAATAAGGACATTTATTGGCCATACTTTGATGGTGCCTCTCAAGGGAATCCACCAAAAGGAGGTTTGAGAGGGATCACATATCTCTCCTCAAATCATAGCATAGTCTTAAAAGCTAGGATTGGGCTGGAAACTAACAATTATTGTGAATTTATGACTCTCAAATTAACCCTATAGTTGGCTCAAGAATATGGTATTACACAGTTACAAATTTTTGGTGATTCTCTATTGGTTATTCAATTGTTACGAAAGGAAGAATCACTAGGAAATTTCACATTACAACCAATTTTTGACGATATCCAACAACAAATGACAACCTTCTCACCCTTTTATTTCTCTCATATACACATGGACAAGAACAAGGTAGTTGATGGCCTTTCAAAAAAGGCATTAGGGCTAGAGCGAGGTAGTTGGACCATCCCCATCTCTCAATATGGGCATACAATTGATTTATATCATGCATCTTGATAAAAAATTACTAAAATGAACTTATTCTTGATTTTAATCTCTGCTTATGCTCTCCTCCAATGTATTATCCTCTCCAAAAAGGACAACATCAAATATTTGATATCTATAGGAGATTCAAGTTTAATCACAAAATTGATGATAGGAAAATCAACTTCTAAGGATACGAAGCTCACCTTGATGTTTACTCGAATCAATAAGAAGGTAAGTAATCATATTATAGTTTCATATTATCAAGTTTTTTGAGGCCTCAACTCGAAAGCACACTCTTTTTATAAGGAAGTTACCTTGTTAAACTCGAGGGAATTAGAAAAAATTGGGGGAGACTATATTGTTTCATCTTTTGAGTAATCAAGGTTTGATATATCATGCCACATTGTGTCTTGATTAATCTCCACATGTTGCAGCATCTATTTCTGCAAATTCTTGGCACAAGGGGGGGATTTACAAGGACACATTCTCATCCCACTTGCATGCAAACATTTACCACAGTCTGGTCTCATGGATGGAGAATTATGGCTATCCATCAACAAGGTGGGATTATCGCTTAGCATTGGAATGGAACTTGAAGTGTCTTCTATGGGGCACTCAGGTAGTTTCATTATCATCAAGTAAGAATCTTATCCATCTTCAAAATCTAATTTTGGGTTTGGAGTATTCATGCTCCAAGTTCTGGAGGTTTTTAGTGCCCTTTGATTTGGATTCTTAGTGCTAGACTGTAGTGCCCTCTGGTTTGGATTTTGTCCGTTGGTTTGTGTCTTTGTGTTCTGGATTTGTTTTTGGATAAGGTGCTCAGGAAAAGTCATTTTATTTGGTTGAATCCCTATAGAAATTATCTTGTTTTCTCTCTGTTCTTCATAAGAATTAAGTTGTTGCTTCTATGCGCCATGGGGTTAAAATGTCTGAATTGTATCCATTAGGCCACATTTGAAATTGCATTTTTTTTGTAGAACAACGGTGTGTTTGTCATCTTTTTTTTTAGGTTTGTGTGACATAGGCTCTCCTCTGTGTGTGTTAGAGATAAATCTAGTCATATTTTTTCAATTCCAACTCTACCCTTAGTTTCCTTTGATTTGAGCCTAAAATCCATGGACCGTGGAGATGTTACGGAATTTAGAAGAACATTGCAGAGGAATGAGGAGTCAATACAATGTAACAAAATCTCCCTATTCTCAGATACCTCTAAATTTCACGAGAATGAAAAATAATATGCCTCATAAGAGACGACAATCATGAATCTTTTAGCCCAACAAAGACAAAAGATAGATTACTTGGAAGTAGAGTGCAACATGTTAAGAAATTTGGCAATTAGTCTCATTAAAATTCCCATTGTTTAGCCTCAAACAATAGGGTGTCCATATACTCTGTCCAGGTAAATTTCAAAGAGGAGGGAAAAGTACACCATATGAAAGATGCTATGGATATTGAGTAGCAAAATTCTCTCCCATCTAATGTTGGATACGAGGAGGCAAACAATAAATATATTAGGAGTTTTTATCAAGAATTTTACCTTCAAGAATAAATGGGATGTAATAATCTTGTATATTAGCAAACTCTCCTGTTTAGTTCCCTAGAGTTGACATTTTGTAACCATTTTGTATGTTTGTTGTTAGCTTAGCTACAATTTTATATTAAGATAATATTTCCCAGTTTCGGTTTAAAAAAAGAGTATGAGATGTACCTTAGGAAAATGAAATATGGGAAAAACCCAACGAGAAGGTGGGGATTATTCCTTTATCTTCTCTTCTTAGTCATCAAATCCAAATAAAAAGAAAGTGCACCGACTATGGAGTTCCCTTGGACATTGTGGCTTATATGGTTGCTACATGATCTTCTACATCCTTTGTTTTGCCTCAATATCCACTCCCAGTGTGGTGTTCTTGATTAGCTAAAATAGAGTATTCAAAGCAAAAAATATGGAAGATGGTTGTGGAAAGCAAATAAATAGAGCAAGATAGAAAGAAAAATAGTTGTGGATACAAATAAATAGAACCATATTTGGAAAATAACAACAATAATCAAACCTTTATTGGTACTCAAAATTGGATGCAATGTTAACTTGCCTCTTTGAAGGGGAAACCTCCAACAAGAGCAGAGTTCCAAATACAATAATATTCACTTAATAATCAATTACATAGCTTCTATTACTTTATATAGTTTCTAATTGACCAATACCCTAACCACCTAGTGGACCTCCATTAACGAAGCTTCAACTACTCACTAATGGACCTTCTTTAATGAGGCCACTTGCATTTATTGTTTTCTCTTTCTACTACCTCCCAAGGTTTTATTTAAAAAATATATCCCTTGATACATTAAGTAACAATCTATTCCCCTAACTAGGGGAGTTAGGGTGGGACCCTAACATTCCCCCCCCTTACAAAGTAGTCTTATACTCATGGATGAAGATGAGGAAATTGGTGGAGAATATTTTCTAGTTCTTGTGTAGCATATATAGGATATGTATGCTTCCATTGGATCAAAACTTCTTGGATAATTCATTAGCAAAGACGATTCTCATGTTTGTCCAAAACTAGCTCAAGCTGTGACCAAATGGAACCCTCCTCCTCCAATTCTAGAAGACTAGTTTGAAATCAGGAATTGGACCCAATCTCTTTCTTTAAGAAAAACACATGAAAGATTGGGTGGAGATTAGAATCATTGGCCAAAGCAAATTTGTAAGCAAATGGACCTATACGTTTGAGGACAATACAAGGTCCATAAAACTTATGAGTTATTTAGGAGATAACTTATGATGGCTCTTCTCCTTATGTGAGATCTGTTTATAAAGTTGGAGATGCAAGAACACATGAACCCCTTTTTCAAAATGTTATTTGAGGTGATGTCAATATGCTTATTTCTTCATACTATTCTGAGCCAATACCAACTTACCTTTTAAGGTATGAAGGATGTCAAAGCAAGTTGTCAAGGTGTTCTCCACCTCCTAAACCTTAGAGATACCTAGAAAGTATGATATCACTGGTGAGGGTTGTTGTCCATAGACTGCCTCAAAAGGGGTCATTTTAGTAGCACCATGATAGGTAGTATTGTACCACCATTTAACAAGAGTAACCACTAGAGCCACTAGGATTTCCTTTTTGAAGCAAAACAACATAAATAAATCTTCAAACATTTGTTGATTGTTTATGTCTAGCCATATTTTTGGGGGTGATAGGATATGTCGAGATTTAGTTGGGTACATTGAAGCTGAAACAACTCCTGTGAGAATTTTTTGACGAAGGTGGAATCATGATTAGTCACAATGGATATGTATCTTTGAGAGAATTCTTCAAGATCTTCCACAGTAGAAGAATCTGAAAGAATTCTCTCAAATTTCACACCACAATAATCTTAAAACAAATGGATATGTAGTTTAAAAATATTGTCCATGAAGACTTGGGCTACTCTAGAGGCCTTGAATGGGTGTTTTTTTTAACACAAATTGAACTGGTATATACATTAAAGGGGCTTTGCAGAAGCAAAAACATAAAAAAAGTTTACATAGGGGGAATTTAGCCATTTGTTTTCTACAAATATGACTTTCATAGTAATTACATTACTTGACATTCTTATTGGGCTATTTTTGAAAATTCCTATACTGTAAACATCTTTACAAAACTGCCTAAGGCACCATGAGATTTTGAAAAACATTCATGACATATTAGATGCAGTATCCCGAATTTTAGAGTTATGCGAGAGATTAATAGGTTCTTCTTCGATATCCAATGGTGTCGTTCCTTTATCGAAGCTTCCAGGGTTGTTTTTAGCAACACCATCATTTGGAGTTGGTATCCCAAGATTAAGAGAGTTAGAGTCCGAGTGTTGAGCTGGTCTGGGGTCAGATAGGTGAAGGAAAGTTGCCTCCATGTCATCCATTCTACGTGCTAGTGCAGATAGACCATCCTTGAAGTAACTGAAACTTTGTTCTATCCAATTAGAGAGCCCAATCAATATTCCTTCCATCTCTCATAGTTTTTCCATAAGCTATTGGAGAAAAACATTTTTTCCCTACCCTGCTTCTTCATGGCTCCTACATACTTTCCAATGGTCACTCGTCGAGGGTTCCATAGGAATTCCCTGAGTGTGACCCCTAAAACTACTCCAAGTGATGGTGAAAACCAAGCATGGAGAGCATGGTGTGTAGAGAATAATAATTGCAACATCAAATTAACTATACATAAAGGGAAAACAAAAAAGGATCTGATATTCTGTTGAAGGAGCTGAACACGAGTACCAAGTGAAACCCTTGCCTAAAGAGCCTGGCTCCCATCCCTCACATTGTGGGATGGCAATGAAGTACTTAGGCAGAGGCGAGGAAATGACCTAGAGCTGATGTTCAAAATTCCTAGCGGGACTGGTCTTGTTGAACCTAAGGGATTCAACTCCAACAATGCGAAAATATTTCTCATATTGTGGTTGGGAACATTGCATATGAGTTTTGAACCTTGGGAGATTAGAGAAGACATCACACAAGCCTCATTACTCCTTACTTTGCTATGATCTTCGCACATATGAGGGTGTCCCATGGTACAAGTGCACTTCAGTTTTTGACAAGACGTGTCATAGCTGAGAGTTAGGGGATGGGGAGAGCCCCCCTCTCATAATTATTATTATTTTTTTCCCTTGAAGCATTCTTGATCTATCCTTTGCCATAAGGTCAGATTAGGGGTTTAGGTTCCCTTTTACATGGTAGTGTCTAATTTCCTCAAATTCCTGAGTTAAGGTGGTAATTCTTTGGAGGATGCCACTTAAGAGATTATTTTCCAAGGACTTCTTTTTAATGACAACCTTGATTATTATCATTGAATCACCAAAGACTATAATTTGGGGGATTCAATAATCTCTTAATTTTTTAAGACTAAGATATAGAGCATATGCTTCTGCTATGTTGTTTGTCATTGTCCCCAAGCCCTAGGTGTATTGAAGCGAAGTATTTCCTCCAGGATCAAGAAGAATCCCACTCACACCTTCCACCCCTTGCCTTGAATGGGTGTTGTAAGACACACAAATGAGCATAAGTGGAAAAATAATTAACAAATACCATTATCACTATTTTGTTTCTCAATTTTGGTAACCCCACAAGGAAATCTATAGAAATGTTAACCCACATATTGGTAGGAATGTGCAAGGGTGTTAAGGCTCCTGGAGACATTATTATTTTCCCTTGGTGTGATTGGAAAGTGTCACATTATACCAAAAAGGTGCAAATTTCCTTCTTCATGCCTTCCTAAAAGAATGCATGCTTAATCTTGTCATGTGTTTTTTGAAACATAGAATCCCTTGTTGTAGGGGAGGATTACAGAGCTCCTAATCATACCAAGTATAACCTAGTTGTGCTTGTGGCTCAACCTGTAGACGATGGATTACGTTCATTATCTTCGCATCCATTGACTATTTTTTATGTACCACTTGTAGCCAATCATGGAATAGGAAAGATAAGGAAAATATGGACACTTCCTCATGATACTTCCCAGAGAGAGCATCAACCACCACATCTCCCTTTCCCTTTGTGTATATAATCTCATAGTCATAGATTAACTTTTTTGTGGACCACTTTTACCGATCTGGTATGATAGCCTCTATTCTAGGTAATATTTCAAGCTGTGATGGTTTGTTTTAATATGGAAATGACACCCCATGAAGTAAGGACACCACATATCAACTACATGAAGAATAGTTAGTGTTATCCCAATTTTGTGGGATAACTAAGGAGAATGTGTCTCGAGGCCCTCAGGTTACATATATGGAGTGCCGAGAGACTACATGACCAACAATGTCCACTTGCACAGATGGAAACACTTCTCACCACCAAAAAGGTCATGATTTTCAGGATGACATCCACCACACTCGCTGGCTTTCGGAAGGCAATGGGCCTTGCTCCATGAGGTACAAGTAAGGTGTTATGGTGAGTGTCATTTCAATATTTGAGGCATTTTGAGTATGTTGTATCTTAGACTGCTTTAGATTTCATGATATATGCTTGGAAATTATTCCTTTTGCCTCGCTTCACCTTGGTGGTTAACATTGTGCCCTAGTAAGTGGTCTTCCTCGAGAATAGGTTTGCTACCAAGAACTCCCTTGAAGATCCATCATACCGTTCCCAACCATACTTACCACTTTCCATCAATAAAACCCCCCATTTCCTTGTCTCTTGGGATTTTAGGGTGTATTGACCCAAGAAGGGGTTGTCCCTCATTCTATGGGAAGAAGGGGATGAAGGCCCAGAGGGATTGATGTTGGTTAAAAATATAAAAGCCTATATATAAACCTTCCAGATGCTTCACCCAGGGATCCCCTAAGAAAGCAATGAAACACTTCTCTGTAAGAAAAGGGGGACTCACAAGAATAAATGATTATGAATTCCTAAAGGGTTAGTTGGAGGATATGAGGTCTCATCACGAGCCGAACTATCATGATCATGGGTATCTAGTGGTATGACATTACCATCATTTGGTCACCAAGCTAGGGTAATGGCTCTCAGTTGCATGACTGAGACAAAGGGGGTCTCATCACAAGCCAACCTTTTCATTTCCACAAGGTATTTGTGAGTGACACTTTCATTATCTAGACACCACGATAGGGAAGTGACCTTCAACTCGTCCTTAAAACATGAAAGAAACAAAGAATGGCAAGAGAATGGGCTTGGAAAAAGTGCATTGCAAATGAAGGTGCCACACACCCTCTACAAAGGCACCCATGAATGAGACACTACAACCCCTTGTATGTCATGAACCCCATGTCCGATGAGTCTTGTCCCATAACAACTTCATCTACTTCACATGGATTAGACATGGATCACTTGGGAAACACTCCTTGACCTAGGGAAAGATCTACCCAATAGGACACCTTGTCAACCCTCCCATATCCAATCTTGGAAAGTTGCATAATGTCTTTGAGCACTTATTTGTTTGACCAGGTAATCTTTGATGCACATGCCTAGGTGGCTCGTTTATTGATTTGATTTACTCATCATGATATTATGATTTGAGATCCTTGGAGGGCATGCTTATTTGTCTTTGCAGGACCTAGTTGGTGGATAGTTTTGGAGGAACAAGCCTAACTTGGGCTTCCATGGGGCTTGAATCCCACAGGTTGGATTCCAAGGGCCCACATGCCGGATGAGAGAGATGAATGTTTGGAGGCCTAGAAGACAACCTAGAAGACGTGACCTATCCCTCACATGCCAAACGTTTTTCCTAGGAGAGGTAAAACGTCATCTTTAGAGGCATGACATCACTTAGAAGGGCTAGGGTTTGGTGGTGAAGTTATCACTCATTGACACATGGACGTTTTGAGAAGAATGAGGCCTTGACCATGAGGAGATGTCCTAGATTATTGACATGTGGCCTTTGGAGGCCTAATGATGCTTCTCCAACAACTACTTTCTCCTAGTGTCAAAACGTCCCCTAAAGGGTTGACATCACCTTAAATTAGGGTTTCCTTTTGTGTAAAAGTGAATTTAAAGATGAATTGTTTAATATTATTTGTGTAAAGGGGCAAGATTAGGGTTCTTGACCCCTAATCTTCTGGTTTACCCTAAAATTATGTGGAAAAACTATGTTAGTGACATTTTTCATAAGTAGATATCATAAGATCTCATTTGGAATCATATCTCTCCCATTTGGAGAGGCCTTGGACTGAAATTTTCACTATCTTTGGCTATTTTCTTTCTTGTGCTCTTGTTTATGGCTACTTTCTTGGTTATTGGTTGGTGGAAGTGATGCGCTAGCCTTGGAAGGCTCTTCTTTTGCTATTGTGGTGGTTTGTCTTAGCATTTTCCCTTGAATTGCGAAGACTTTTACTTTGTGCTATCATTTGTTATTCAAGTCAAGGTTATTTTGCTAGAGATAGGTGGGAAGTATAAGGGCATACACCCCCACCTTAGCCTCCATCATTTTATGCTTAAGTATTTTTTATTTAATAAGGGTTTACTAAGAGAAGTATAAGTGCATACACCCTCTTAGGTTAAACCCTAGCTAGAGATACTTGCCTTGGGGAGGAAGAGGATTTACACCCCCAAAGG
>ML815138.1:16538-90972 GCA_009831015.1 Picea engelmannii
TTCCCCTTGCAACCCGTTTCAGTCGATTCTCCTTTCCAGCAATGGGGCCTTGATATCATAGGTCCTATTAACCCTCCATCCTCACAACAACACAAGTATATTGTGACAGCCACTGATTACTTTACTCGATGGTCCGAAGCTGCCGCGCTAAGAACTGTTAACACAAGTCAGGTGATCACTTTTCTAAACTCGAATATCATCACTCTTTTCGGTATCCTTGATTGCCTAGTCTTCGATAACGCTTCATACTTTTCTTCTCTAAAGATGAGTGAGTTTGCTTTGGAGAAAGGAATAAAGCTTAAGTATTCTTCTAGTTACTACCCCCAGGGCAACGGCTTAGCAGAATCAACAAACAAAAACTTGATCAAAATTATCAAGAGAACTGTGGCTGAAAATCACAAGAACTGACACAATGCACTATTAAATGAAATGTGGGTTGATAGGGTAACACCCAAAGCCGCTATAGGTAACTCCCCTTTTTTCCTCGTTTATGGCAGAGAAGCCATTCTGCCACCTCACATTCTTCTTCCTTCACTTCAATTGTCACAAAAAGTCCAAGAAGAAGATTGTCCTCCTTTAGAAAGCCGCATTAACGCTTTGATGAAGTTAGAAGAAGAAAGAGCTCAAGCTAAGCGTAAGTTAGACCAACATCAACAATTGATTAAAAGTTGGTTCGATTCTAATTCTGCTTCTGATAGGAATTTTGAAGTAGGCGATCTCGTCTTAAAGTGGGACAAACCACATGAAGGAAAGGGTGAGCACACCAAGTTTCAAAACGTATGGCTTGGGCCATTTTTAATTGCTGAAAAGTTGGGTCCTAGTTCCTTTCGATTACAGAATCTTGAAGGGCAGCTTGACACCTATCCGGTGAATGGTCAAGCCCTGAAAAGATACTTTGCTTGATAATTACCCCTGTATATTATGTAAATATTTCTTTTGTTTGCATTTTCATTTGCTTTCTTTTTTGGTTTTGATTTGAATTGATCAGCTTCTTTTTGTGTTTTTTTTTTAAATATGCATATCTATGCACTAAGCCATTCAAGACAAAGACCATAGAAAAATTTCTTCGCTGAAATAACTTCTGAAAGATTGTGCAAACATCAGTGATATATTCATGGAATTGATATTTATGTTGGAAAATTTTGTTGTTTGAAAGAAGTTTACTGATTTCAATCTCTGAGCAAAGTTTGCCATGATCATCTAGTATCTTTTTACGCTGTCCCTTTTTTGTAAAGGAATGACTCAAAAGATGTCTCCCTATCATAGGAAGTTGTTTTTATAAATAAAACATCTCTGGAGCTGAATAAAGGACAGTGCTAAAAAATTCTGATGAGGTATGAAAAATATGTTGAAAATCAAGATTATCAGAGTCACCCGCTCAGCTATATATTTACAAAAGAAAACAAAATAAAAATATTAATAAGAGCTGTGAGAAGTGCTTATAAACCCGTCGGGATACTGAACAGGTCCACTGGCAGCGGGTAAATGCAAGCGTGGCGCCAAGACAACTTCGTCGGGGTACTGAACAGGCCTGCTGGCAGTGAAGCAATGTCGGGTACATGAAAATATGTAAAACAATTATGAGAAACCTCTTTAATGTCCTTTATTCTGATCTAGAACTTCTTGACAGGATACAAATGTCAGAGTGGGTTAAATGGAAACCCTGTCGAGGCTATGGACGCCTGCTGGCAGCAGTGGCCATGCCAACAGTATTGAAGATTCTATCATTAATATCGTGACTTGCTGATCTTAGAACTGTTATTAGTTTTCATCTTTTAAAACATCGCTGGAAAAGATGGTAAATGATGATGTTTGTACAATTTTCTGGTTGTTGTTTTTGAGTTGAAATTTTCTTTGCTATCCTAATCTAAATTTATTTCTTTGGACAGAGATAACTGCTTCTACCAGTGTGTCGCCATTGTTGGTAGCCAATTAAATTTTTTCCACTACCCTATAAGCTGCCTACACCTATGTTTTCTGAACTTCAAATTGTCGTTGCATTTTGCAAATAGACGATATTTTCATTCCTTGCGACATTTCCAATTTGGTCTCCATTTAGTTTTCACGACTCTAAGCGTGAAAAATCCTCCATCGTTCTTTGAACCGTCATGATCTTTTATTGATATTTTGATTGGCACTTACCTTTGGATTATCATTAAGTGGCTAAAATATTTTCGAACAGTGCCTATTTGCCTATTCTTACTTTAATTGCGCAACTTGATTTTTATTCAATTGGTAAGGCATTGAGCATGAAAATTTATGTTTTTTGAAACTTCCCTAGTCATTGAATTACATAGGGGTCATGGTTTATTTTTGGTTTTTGTATATATGATGTGATCCTTATTGTTATAACTCTTGCCTTGTCGATTTTATGAAAACGATTGTCACAATGTTTAAAACCTTTGATTAAAATGTTTGATTATGCAATGGCGTGTTGGTTAAACATTTGGGTTTTATTTCACATTGAATATTCATGGTTTGAAATATGGTAAGTGGTGCGTTTGATTTTTGGTTATACGAATGATATGGTTTTGTTCTTTGATTGATTGAATAGAGGATTAATTTGGTGGTTGTACTTTGCCATTAATATTTTGCATGGTGGTAAGTGATTCCACCACCCCCGCATGCGCACATTAATGCTTCCCCTTTGATCGTTCATAGTGGTTACACCGAATGAATCTACTCCTGTGTGATGGTGTTTTCGACCCAAACCCTTACCATGTGCTCGCACCATGGCTCCAGTCGTGAGGGCTGAACCGAATGGTAGCCAGGCTCTGTTGATGTTCAACAGTGCCCACAACAACCTTGAGGAATTTGGATGGCTCCCGTTCATACAGAAATTTGAAGGTTTTAACCCTTGTGTGGTTAGGCAATTCGCCATGACCTTTGATGGCTGTCGGGCCAAGGTCGGGGATGTTCAATTGCAAATTGACGAGCAATTTCACAGTTTAGCTACGGGTTTGCCTACCACTGGACAACGATGGTCCAAGAATTGAAAAGTGGAAGAGGTCCCTTGGACTCTGCTCTTCTAGTCACGTAAGGTTAGATACTGTGATAAGGGTTTGCCCGTGACCATGCTGAAGCAGCGTTGGCATGAGTTGCTAATGATAGTCAAACAGTTTATCACCTGCGAAGGTCGGTATGGTTTTGTTTTCTTACACCACCTTCGTTTGCTTATGGTTTTCATGGGTTTTGAGCTCAATATGCCATATTATCTGCATAGAATCCTGTTCAAAATGTCTAAAAAGTACAAAAAGAACCAGGATGACAGCAACCTTTTTCACTATGGGATGGTTAAAATGATTGTTGTTTATCATTTGGGGTTAAACCGAGACTGTTGGAACGATTTCCTTGCTCGCAATGGTTTTGAGGATTCGAATCCTCCACAGGTTGACAAACCTGTGGTGACTGAGAGAAAAGCTATACCCCTGGTACCCTACAATATTCTATTACCTAAACCCTTACCCGACTCACCTATCGACCTACCCCACTCCGTGACCAAGGATGTCGAAAATATTAAGCCTGTGGGAAAGAAACCCAAAGCCAAACCCACTGCAAATGCCAAAGGAAAAAAGAATGCCCGTTTAATCTCTCGAATGGCAAGGAATAAGCCGAAACCCCCTGTCAGTCCTGACCCTATTGTGTTGAGCGAGGACTCTGATTCAGAGGTTGAACGTTTTTTGGCAAGTGAATATCCCTATTCAGAAGGTTTGTGTGCCAAACCCTCTTATGAATTCGTGTCAAACCTACCACCTTGTTTGCAAAACGACCCTAACTATCCAGGCATTAAGCTGCCTTGTGAAACCCCAGTCATTCATCTAAACCCTCTCTTGCTCTGTCGAAGCCTGCAGTGCCACCCTGTGATCAATGCGGCTTATGGTTAGAGAGGTATTATCTTGATGTGTCGATGCTACAGTCAAAGATTAAATCTTTGGAGGACCAGGTTACACTGCTTACCCGTCAAAAGACTGAGCTTCAGACCACTGATAAGAGACAAAGAATGACAGGCTCCATTTTGTTTAAAAATGTGGAATCGGCCATGACAGTGGTGAATTATAAGATGGAATAATTGGATAGCCTCGTCACACAGGTATGTGTAATATCAATCATTTTTTTTTATAAATAGTATGAGTTTATATAACAACTCAAATTTGGTTTGTATAGCTTTGTTCAATATTGATTGGTTTCGTTACATTGTATACTCAGCCTTGCTTTGACTGAACGGAATTCCATTTCCCAGTTTGGTTTCGATTAGATTTTAATCGATCCGATTTGATTTGATATGGATTTGAGTTGTTTGATTTAGCCAAAATGAATGCTCTACTGTTGATTGAAGTCGTTTGATAGACATGAGCTGTTTCTCATATTTTGATTTTGAACATAATCACATTTCATTTTGATTTCGTTATGATGTATATGCTATGATTGGTAACAATTCTGATATGGTTAACTATTACGGTTTGATGTTCCATATGACTTTATACCAACAGGGATACAATTTGGATTATGTTCAACATGTTTCTGTTAATAGGCACCCAAATCATAACAGTTATACCCAGTCGGTTAATACGCATTCATTTTCTTTTAGCTCGATCCTGTTATCAGTGGGATTCGTAATTGCAATGGATATGCTGTTAGAATTTGATTCAAAAAATGAAATTCACGATTTGTTTCCATATTAAACTCAGTCGTGATGTGTTTTATTTATTTGCCCAGTTTGCAATTATGACTTCTGTTGATTCTATTAAGATTGCGATCGTGATTTATCGATCCTGTCTGTTGACTGTGCAAGGATCAATCACGAAWTTGGTTGGGTTGATGYTGTTGCATATGATTTTGYTTACATATAATCGTAACAGTCTTTCCACCTGTGTATTCGATTGAACGATGTGAATTTGTTGTTATATCATTATGGMTATAACAAGTGGGAAACGGTTGTGTTGAATTAGATCATATCACATACGATATGACTCATTATTGATTTCATTTAATATGAAACAGTCTTGTTACTGTTTGACCCGACTTTATGGTAACTGGAAAACAGAGTATTCTTACCCCTATTTTCGTTTGAATCACTTTAGATATGTTTAATATTGAATGATAAAATCATTTGAATCATTAGTGATTCGTTTTGAATGATTATTAAAAAGAAAATTGGATTTGGATTATTTTAAAGAGATTTGATTTGATTTTTATTCTGGTCCTGTATGCTATTTTAGACTAGTTACAGAATCAGATGATTCCGTAGCTAAGTATGTAAAATCAAATTTTTATTGTTTTTCTCATGAAATATCTTTCTAACTTGATATGTTTGGTCTATTGCAGATAAATTCGAAATTGCAGTGGATATGATGAGCAGTTAGGGGACATTTCAAATATTTTACTTGCATTTTAGTTTCCTAGTTTAGTTGATTTTGGGATATCTCCCAGATTATGTAAAACTGTTTGATATTATCCACAGGGAGGTTTTACCCTGTGGAGAGAATTATAAATACCTATCATTTTTGTAATAATGTTCATCCTTATTCGTGCGAGAACAAGGATATGGAGTTTTAATACAGACTGAGGCAGAATTTGGTGTTTTGTTACAGCTTTAGCTTCTCATCATATCAATATTTTGTTTCATGTTGTGTATATCAATTTGTATCTGGTTAATGACTACTTTAGCTATCTTAATCATGTGCAAATGATATAATTTAATCATTGTTATCCATATCTGGTTTCTTCCTAGTATTTAAAGAACATAGCAATTGTTTGATTCAGTTTGTGAATGACAGATTTCTCTTCTTCATAAGTTGAATTATAAAATATAAGTTTTTGCATAACAGGTTTCCCTTATTGCAGAGATTTATAAATCATAAAATTGTTATGATTTTTTATGTCTTGTTTGTCCTGTAAACAACTCAAAGAGCAGCGCAACCTATCGTTTATGAGAAGCTTCTGGATTAACCGGTGCGAGTTTCCTTCCTCCGACCAGCTTCAAAGTCATCATACACAGGAAAAATTAGGAGCGCTTCCAGGTCAATCTGTCATTTATCTGTTAGCATATTTGTTAGTATTGTTAGTTAGATATATATGTTAATATATTAGATTGTTTAATTTCAGTAAATATATTAGATCGTTTAATTTCAGTAAATTTTATTTCTTTTTCATAAAATATAAAAAACAAAAAACATATTTGGCTGTCTTAGGGAAGTAATCAAATGAGTTTTGCAGGTTTTAATTAAATCTGTAGATTGTTTATATTGTATATTTGTTAATAAGTTATAATATAACTAGTAATTAGACAACTAATTATTAGAGTTAGTGTAATAGTAATTAGTAGATTGTATATAATAATTAGAATAGTTTATATTAGTTTTAGTTTAATTTAGTAGTTTGTTTTAATTAGATTAGTGTATTAGTTTGTTTTTAGTTAATTTGTTTTATTAGTTTTAGTTTGTTTAGTTTCTTTTATTTAGTTTTAGTTAGTTTCTTATATTTAGTGTTAGTTTAGTTTGTTTTGTTTGTTTTAGTTAGATTAGTTAGTTTAGATTAGTTTTCTCTTTGGTTTTCTTAGGATCTTAGAGCAGCCAACAGAGCCGTTAAACCCGTCAGGGTGGTTCATTCCAAACGGCTTGGGTTATTTAGACAACCCCGGACCGGTTCCACTCTCTCAATTGACAGACGGACAATTTCGCCCGTCAACAGATACTAAAGCCTGATTGAATTAAATTCAATCCTAAAAAATCCCAACTGATACAATCATAATCTTTTTTAAGATCCAATTTTAAAACCAAGGATTTTGACTTTTTAACCTTAATACTATGCAGACATTCTTGATCCGTGCCTATCACATCCAAGATCTTTCTTCTTTTAAGGAATCCTAACTGTTCCTGCGACAATGAGAGATAAAAAAGGATTTATCATGTTTTCAATTATCTTGGAGATCATCTTATAACATAAGCTACATAGGGCTATAGGTCTATAATCACCAAAGGACATAGGATTATTAAATTTTGGGACAAGTGTTAAAAAAGTTGCATTTAGGGCCTTATTCACTGTACCCCTGGTCCTAGAATCCTCCACCACCTCCAAAAGATCATCACTACTAATTCAAAGAAGTATAAAAAGAATTCCACGGTCCAACTGTCAGGCCCCGGGCTCTTGTCTTTGGAAAAGGACTTGAGCACCTCCCATAGTTCCATTTTCATGCATGGGCCATCTAAAAGCGTTGCTTCATCATCCTTTACAAATCATCCATATAGACTTGAAGTATCTACTTGTTCATTTATAACTACGCTATCAAATTCCCGGTAGAAGTTTTTAAAGTACCTTACCGCTTCTTTTTTTATAGCATCCCACCCATAGTGGAGTTCTCCTCTCTCATCGTTTATTTCCCATATGTGATTCTTGTTCCTTTTGTGGCTTGCAAAAGAATGAAAGAATTTTGTGTTTTTATCCCCACTCTTAATCCAGATAGCTTTGCTTCTAAGAAACCACTTTTCTTCCTCTACAAGAAGTAATTTATCTAGTTCTTTCTCCAAACTTTTGATCTGAGTATCCCTATCTTTGCACCGATCCTCTAGTGTCACTTCATGTAAAATATATTTTAAGAGCACCTCAATACAAATTAATCTTTCTTCACGTTTTAAATTGAATACTTTTTCCCACTCTTTTAAATGCACTTTAAAATTTTTCATCTTTTGAACCAATTTTTGTTGTACATCTCTTTCCACCAGAAATGCAAGGTCCTTCCAGACTTCGCTCACTAATATTGCAGCCTTTTTTTCACTTAACCAGCTAGCATTGAATTTGAGAAAATAAGCCGTCGGTAAAATATAACCATCTAATCTTAAAAAAAAAGGAGCGTGGTATGAAAGATAGGGGAAATCCACCCATGATTTTCACCTGCTAACACCGCCAATGAGATCTTTGGCCACAAATATCCAATCCAATCTATTTGATATACCTGCAGATCCCCCTCTGCCATTCCTCTAGGTCGGGATCATAACATCTGGAACAATATCAACCAATTTGAAACCATTAAAACATTCTTTAAAGAAGTTTGATAACGAATACACATGTGCATAATCTCCCCACATCTCCCCGACATCGCAGGTCAAATTTAAATCATGAACCAAAATAATATTTTTGTGATCCATAAGACCTCTTTTTGTAACCTTTTCCCAAAAGGATTTTCTATCCGAGCAAGGACCATACACATTCAACAAGGTGATCAACAAATTTATCTCGAGGAACATACCCGTTAACAGAATACCACCACAGCAGAAGAAAGGACAAATGTCAAAATTTGAAGGATCCCATGTCACTAATAAACCCCCTGAAGTTCCAACAGATCTAACAAAAACATGATAGCCACATAGGACGAAAATAATTCATAAATTCCCTTGCCTTACTTCCTTCCACCGATGCTTCTTGCAAAAAGATAATATCTGGAGAGGTCCTCCAGAGTAGTCTTCAAAGGGAGGATGATTTCAGGGTCCCCCCAACCCCTCTAATGTTTAGAGAGAGTAATATCATGGCTTCACTCTTGCAAGGGCTTCCATGCCTCTAAGCGCCCCTGAACTAGAAGTAAAAGGTAAAAGTGACTCAGTAGATGAAAGAACCAGTTCCTCCTTCCTCTTTATAGCACTTCGATTTTTTATATGGGATATTTCCATCCCCAGTCCCTTAGGCCAAGTATAATCCTTCCCAGAAAAATCCCCCATGGACCCTGCCAGATCATAATCCCCTTCTGGACCTTGTTTGTGAAATACAATCCTCCCCATATAAGTAGGTAGTTGAATTAGTGTGAGGGATTCTCTATAAAATGGGACCAGAGTCTGAAGTACCTCCCCAAGGGAACTGCCCCCCAGCTCTGATGCCTTGCAACCTGGAAGTATACTATCATCACCAGACCCAACAAATCGAATAGGTGCCTCACATGGAGATCCCACCTCAGCAGTGGAAATTTTTGTCTAAGGTAAGAAATCCCCCTTTGGACCTAAGGACCAACCCCTAGCTCCCCTAGAGTCCTCATGAAATTAAGTTCTAGGTTCCCCCCTAACCTGAGTATTGGGAACATGATCAGTAGTGGTTTCAATCGGAAATACCCGAGAAAGAAAAGAAGCAACCAACATAACGCCACCCTCTCCACAGGTACTAGAAGAGTCCAACTCCATCGTTTCCCAAGAAGATAAAGAAGAGTATAGATTAGGAAACATATATTGTAACTTACTCGTGATGGTGTCCAACTGGTTTGACTGGATAGTAATTGGGTCATCATCATTGAACGCGTTAAGACGAACGAAGTCCACTCCTGGCAACTCTTGTCGGGTTGTACTATCCAATAGAGTCCCCTCATAGACATCCTCCTTATCAATTCCATGACAATCTTGCCTCAAATGACCGGTCTGACGACACATAGAACACCTAAAAGGTATACCCAAATAGTGCAAACACTGTACTAAATGGTGTCCTCTCCAAATGATTTCTAAGGATTCTGATAGTCCAACATGAATGACAATTTCCACCAGAACCCTTCCTATACTTTTATCCGAGCCTACAAGTGCCACTTCATCCACCATAATGAAATTTCCAATTGCATTCCTGATAGCCTCTAAGGCCTTCACATTCCACAGATGCAGAGGTAGGCCGGGTAGTAAAACTCAGAAATGTCTAAAGAAAAAATAGTCCAAAGATGGATCAAAAATCACCCTCCAACACTTCAGCATGAGGCTGGCATCATAAAAAATCCATGGTTTCTCAAAAATGGTCGTAGTGTCCTCGACCTTTTTAAATCGAAAACCAAACCATCCTTTAGTCAAATAAACTATTTTTGGCAGGTAACCCAACAGTGGGAGCCATGTAGTGTGAACCCACTCTACCAGTGGCAGAGTGCACCAAGTGCAATACATGAACCTCCCCACTAAAACACAGAGTGCCATACTGACAGTGTTTGCGAGATCGACATCCTCCCTGAGCATCAACTTTCTCTTGTTTTGGTTTGGAATCAAGTGTTTTGTTCTGCCAAATCAGGTAGAAATCCTACCTCTTCCACTCAAACCCAAGGCTAGACCTCCCTTCGCCCTCCCCGAAGCACCTGACGTCTCCCCTGGAACAATAGATGGTAAATCAGACTAGGAGAGAAATTACACTCTCGTATTGACTCCAGTAAATGGCTGGATAGCAGGAGGCTTCCTATGTTTTACCACGGAAGGAGGGATAAGTGGTGTCTTTTCACTCCCCTATGTGGTATTAATGTAAGCCTTAATTCCCAGCGCGTCCGATGAGGTGAAGAGGCCTTCCCTCCTCTAGATGGCTTCGTCAGCCTCTCCCATGAGGGCGCTGACTTCAACATCCATAATGGAGCAGGCTCTAGTGGGGAGTGACTCACCACAAAATGTCTAGTCCTAGCTGAACACCTCCTGGCTAGGTGACAATGATCTTGACAAGATCTTAAAGGAAATTCTTAAACCATAACCCGAGGCATGGAGAGTGTCGCACTACTAGGGACAAAACAAAAAACTAGGATCCCACTAACCAATGAAGCTAAGGGCCATAAAACAAGCACCAAGTTGACAGATAGAAGCTCAGAAGATAATACCTATCACTAAAGTCAAGGATAAAACCACTGCTAAAAAACTAAGACCTGACAATAGGAGGAGCAAATAATCGGTGTCCGCCATTGCATTGGTCAGAGTTACTAAAGAAATAATCGGAACCAAGGCACGCGTCCACCAAAGAAAAAAAAACCTTGGCTCTCAAAGAGTAAGGACCTAGACTCCGAAGAAATAAAACATGTACCTCCTAAGGTGAGTTACCCATAAGGACCACCCCAACCAAAGCTAGAAACCTCCTAGGCCAACACTAAACTAACAGGTTGAAAGGACCAAGTCCCCCATCACTAATGTTTGTTTAAATCAAAACAAATCATAACAAAAATGCTTGGGGATGCATTTTCTTAAAAACAATTTAGTAGAACATAGTTTACATGCCCAAGGGTTTTGAACTTGGCTTCGTTTTTATCCCTTTCAAATGTATAAAAACTTATAAACCAGAATTACAATTTTACTAGCAAGTAGAATTTCCAAAGATGAAGACAGTGGTTTGATTATATTCTAATGTACTTAACTATACTAAAAATAACTAAATGTTAAAGTAATATTTAGATCTCAACTTGTTCAAAAGTATCATGGAGGGAAATAACTCTTTTATGAATTTCACCAAACACTTTGGAAAACAAACTTCTAGCTATACATGTAGAGAAATGATCCATATTTAATTCTTATCTATTAGCACATGATATAAACTAGTTTAAAGAATTTATCTACATGAATATATTTTAACCCATATGCATAAAGAAAAATGTTCCCTAGCATGTACACCACATTAGTTCTATGACAACTCCTAAGAAAGACATTCTTCATCTTTGTAGACAACTCCATTCTCCATGTTTTACCTTACTAAAACATTACTTACATAGGAATTTTTCACAACTCAAGAATATAATAACACATGAACTATAACCAATGTTAGTTACCTAA
Source organism: Picea engelmannii (assembly GCA_009831015.1). Taxonomy (NCBI): domain Eukaryota; kingdom Viridiplantae; phylum Streptophyta; class Pinopsida; order Pinales; family Pinaceae; genus Picea; species Picea engelmannii. The sequence goes on from ML815138.1 coordinate 28,067, forward strand.
ACGTTTAAAAATATGCCAAAATCACTAATCATAACATAACAATTTCACCAACACTAAAAATTGGTTTACAAGGGAACCCATTTCTTGCTTAACAATCCCCCTGTTAGTACCAAACCCTTATTTTAAATATCAACCATAAAATAAATTTAATTACAACTTATACCTAACCAAAAGTGTAACTCCAAAAGTCCTAGAAGTGTTCCAACCACCATATGCTATCCTTTACCAACTCAAATTGTGTCAATTAGTTTCCACCTAGACATATTAAGGAAAAACTTCTTCCCCTGAGACCCCTAAGATATGTAGACTTATAACCAAGAGTGGAAACCATAAATTCATCTAAAGAAGATGCACTAGTAGTGGGTTACCACCAACAAAACTGGTAGGTTTTCCAACAACTAGATATGTAAGGTCAATCACTACAACTCTAATAAGGGGATTACTATTTTGTCTTTCCTTCTAGGTCCAACTAAAAATTTCATTTTAATTGATATTTATTCAAGAAACATTTCAGTAGTGTTTCCTTACTCTTTAGGTCTCACCCCAAAACCCATGGAGGTATCATGTATTTCTAGGTTCTATGAGATTTTATCCCTCACCCCATGCAATTTTTTTTATTTTCTTTAATCCAATTATTCACCCAATTAGATGTCCTCCTCATAAATTTCCTTTTTTTTTTTTTTTTCTTAAATGGTGAATAATCACCCTTGTTATGTGTCACTTGGAGATAATTCTCCAATGAGGTTTTTCTTAATTCATTAATTCTTGTTTACCCATTAAAATAATATTATTTCATGTTGCCCCTTAAATGTGGGTATCTTTTAGTTGAATTAATATTTTTTTTAACAAAAACTCGAAAATTGTATAATCAAAATGGTTGTAGTAGAATTGATAGCAATGGAATTACATATATAAAGTCTTCTTGATTCATACTTAACAAGTCTATCCAAAGGATCATACATAATTTACTAATGTCCTTTGACAAAATTTTCAAAACATATAATGTTGTGATGGATTGTGAAAAAGAATCTTAGGATAATAATTTCTTTTAAAAACATAGACTAGAGAAAGGATCAATGACTTGTTTCTTCATAAAGTCCATCATTGTTTCATGTTGGTGCTTTTTCTGCAATTTACATGGCTTCTATCATTTTAATTACTCTGTTCCTGTCCCCATTGTTCCCTTGTTCTGAGATCCATCGATTGGAGGCCATTGAAAGAGCATCATTGTTCATTGATTACACCATATTCTTGAGAATATTACACTCCATATCCATAATTACTAACTATTTATTGACCTATATGAGGGTGTTCATGAAATCTATGAATTGTGTCATGCACTATTTTTCAAATCCCATGGATTTCGAGATAAGACAGAACATAGAATATCAATTTACTTGGACAATCTCCTTGTGAGTTCTTAAAATTATTTTGAATTCCTTTAAATATCGAGGCTCCATAATGAAAAGGAAAACGAATAACAAGTCCAATCTATTCATTAGGAATAATAGCATTCATACTAAACCAACTAGGAAAGAGAAGAGAGAATTAAAAAAAAATCAATGGAAATCACACAACACACAAATATCTTACCCCAAAAATACTTAACCGGGAAAACCAACATTCCTTGAGTGACTCCCACTCATTCTTCTCTTATTCATTTAAAAAATAAAGAGTTACATGACTAATACACCTAAGACACCATCATCAGTCGTACTCTCTTGCTCTATGCAAGAATAATCCTGCAGTCAATTCTGCTTACATCTACATGACCATTACATATCTCTCACGTGAGAGTTCTAAATCACTAAGAATAACAATAAGTAGTAAACTTTTATAGTATTACATGATTCTATATTTATAGGATTTATTTCATGTAAAACCCTAATTCATGACACCCAAAAAATGATTACAGATCTATGCAAAATATTTGTGGTAATCTCGTGAATCTCATAATTTTGTTACAATCGACTACTGAGTGAACCTCTAGTTGATGCTTCCAATGGGGTACCAAATGACCTCCTATTTACCTCCAATTGGCTCAAGCTATCGAAACAACCTCTGATTTAACCAGACCATCGACTTGAATTATCCATCTAGTCAAACATTCACCTAGTCAATCCACCTAAACAAACTAGTCAATTGACTGTACTTTCACTACAAAGAATATAAAAACCCAACATTATCCCACTTGTTGTCTTCTTTGTTAAACCAAGATAACCTGAACTTTTGTTCACTAAACCAAGGAAATAGTTCCCATTTCCTCTCTACACCAAGATAATTTCATATTACTCATAGACTTAGTCAAAGAGTCTCCAGTGTTTTCCAAAATGTCTACCTTCCCCAACAACACCTTCTTGCATTCCACCATGTCTGTCACGAAACATCAATATGATTCATCCTAGAATGCCAAGATGGGTTCTTTGTTAAGAAAATTTCACTTTGAATGTCGCAATTTATCTCAATGTATTATATCTCAAATCCAATCCTTGAACACAGTCTATGAAGCCATAAAAATTCTTTGCTTGCATGAATGGCCACCATGTATTCAACTTCTATTGTCGACAAGGCTACAACTGCCAATCTCTTACTCATCCAACTAATTGCTCCATCGAACATCTTGAACACATATCCATTGGTCGACCTTCTTTGATTAATATCTCCATCCCAGTCAGTGTTGACAAATCCATGTACACTAACTTGTATGTAAGTTTCAGGCTTACCTTAGTAACATATTTCATACTCTATTGTGCCATTCAAGTACCTAAACATTCATTTGAGAGCAGTTTGATGCTCTTTCCTAGGTGTCGACATGTACCTTCTCAATAGTCCTAATACATGAGAAATATCTAGTCAAGTGTATACCATTTCATACATTATACTACCAACAACACTAGCATATCGAACACATGCCATGTCCTCTATTTCCTGTGTCTTTGGGCATTGTTCAACAATTAGTTTTTTCCCCATAGGAATTGGTACCTTAATCGATTTGAAATCCTACATGTTGAAACTCTTCAATACTATTTCAATATACTTTCTCTAATTTAACCAAATTTTTCTAACTATTTGATCTCTCTCAATATCCATTCCTAGAATGAAGTTTGAAACATCGATATCCTTCATGTCAAACTTGGAGGATAGGTACATATTCACCTACTTTCTAGATTTCATGTTATTTACGACCAACAATATGTCATCGACATACAAAGCTACATAAATGACCTCCTTTTTCCTTGTAATATACACAATGACCAACCTTTCTTCTCACAAATCCCAAACTAAGTATGTATGTTTCAAACTTCTAGTACCACATCCTTGGTGATTTCTTTATACCATAAAGGGATATTTTCAACTTTCACACCATCTCTTTCTTCCCCTTTACTGTAAATCCTTTAGGTTGTTTCATGTAGATTTCTTCTTCCAAGTCCTCGTGTAGGAATGTTGTCTTCACATCCATTTTCTCTATCTTAAGATCAAATGCTATAGCCAGAGACATTAGTACTCTAACATAAGTTAATTTTTCAACAGGAGATAAAATCTCACCAAAGTTGACTTCTTCAACTTGGGAATACTCTGTCACTATCAGTTGAGATTTGAACTTCTCGACTTGACCTGATGCATTCAAATTTTTCTTGGACACACACTTGCTACCGATGGGTTTCCTTCCATTAGGTAATTTGACCAAATCCCATGTCTTATTATTGTGCAAGGATTCCATCTCTTCAATCATGGCATACTTCTAGAGTTTACCCTTTTTCAATTCAACTGTGACTGACTTAGGATCATCATCAATGGAAAATAACACAAAATTAGAAGAGAAATCAGGTGGACTATACCTTTCAACTAGTTTCCTTATTCTTTCATACCTCCTTACTACCAGAGTCAATTGTTCCACCTCTTCATTTGATTAAGTTGACTTGTTTGAATCATGTTATTCATTCCTCAACTCAAGCACACGTTTCTATGGTTCTTTATTCATTTGATCCTCTTCAATCCTGTAAGTTCCTATGACTTCCTTGAAGACCACATCTCAACTATAATTTTTTTTCCTCAATATAATATCTCACAACTTAGATCCTTTCATTCCATTCTTGTACTCAATGAAAATACACTTGACTACTTTATTGTCCAACTTTTTCCTCCTTTCCTTGGGAGCAGGCACAAATGAATCATAGCAAAAAATTATGAGATGTAAAAGAAACAACCTTTTACCAAATCATACCACATTTGGATTCGAGCCGACTATTGTTGATGAAGGAAACCTATTTACCAAATCTTTTGTAGTGTCGACTACCTCTACCCAAAATTATTTTGCAAGCCCAACACTCTTGAGCATGCTCCTTTTCTTTTTCATAAATGTCCTATTAATTCTCTCGGCAACTCCATTCTGTTGTGGGGTATATGGTGTGGTATTCTAGTGTGTTATGCCACATTTATGGCAGAAATTATTAAACTCTTTACCACAACATTTACCTCTGTTTTCAATTCTTGAAAACTTGATATTTTTCTCTATCTGGTTTTCCAAAATACATTTAAACTCTTTGAACTTGCAAAAAACCTCATATTTATTCCTTAGGAAATATAGCCATGTCTTCCTGAAGAAATCATCTATGAAGGAAACATAATATAGAGATCCACCGTGTGATGGGGCTAGTATAAATTTTAGGATCTCTTTTTCCCTTGTAGCTCCAAACGTGAAGCTCACATGATTTTGTTTTCATATACTCAATGTTAACAAAAATTGAATTCTAAATTACAATCTAGAAAACCTTATACCATACCTTTTTTGTGCATATATCGAAGTTATTTTTCCCCAATATGTCCCATCCTATGGTTCCATAACATGTTAGGTCGCCTAGATGAGGAACAATCGAGACAGTTTGATTAAAGTCGAGTCAAGTTGACTTCAAAGACATAAATTTTGTTTCATCCAGTTGAGTCGACACTCCCAAACAAATTGTATATGGTTCCAATCCAATCTCCTCTCATTAATACCATCATTCCCCTAATAATTTTGCATGAATCCTTTTGAAATAAAGTGTGCACACCAACATCACTCATTTAGCTAACATATATTATATTTCTTTCCAAATGTAGAATATGTAGTAGAACTGGAAGAGTTATACTCCTATGATATTGTAGCATCACTTGGAATATTCCTCGTCCAAAAATTTTGGTTGTCGATTATTCTTCCAAGGATACATCTCCTCCTTCATATCTCTCATACTCACAGAACCAATCCATGTGAGGTTTCATTTGAAAATATTCACATAAGTCAATCAACTAAACATCGTGTTTTGACTATGTACTGGTTGACACCAGATACACATCTCCTTATTTGTCTAGAGAAGTATTTTCTTCAATCAATTTATTACCGTTAGATACAAGATTTTTCTCACTAGCCTTCGACTTGCATTCCCTTTTGTAATTCTCATATTTAACGCACTTCCAATATCTTTTTGTCGATCGTACCAATGATTTATATCTACCCTTTGAATTAGACCATTGACCATATAATTTACCTTTACCTCTATAGACCGATCAACCTCTTACCATCAAGGAATCCTTGGTCGATCCTTCCATGTTCATCTTCCTCATCTCCTCTGATAGAAGAGATGAGACCATGTTTTGAAGCATTAATCCCAATAGCCATGACTAGACTATTCCATGAATTTGGAAAAGACCACAAAAGACTAATACATTTCTCCTCCCTAGTGATTTTAATATCCATATATAATAACTAGTTTATCATAGACTAAATGAATTTAGGTTCTCTATTACTAATATACCATCATTCATCCTCAAAAAATACAATTTCTTCTGAAAGAACAACTTTTTTACCAGAGATTTCGACCAGTACAAGCTTACCAACTTGTCCCACAATTTATCTATTGTATCTTCACCTGAGACACTCAATAGTACCAAATTTTCAAGATAAATTCAGATCGATCTCCCTGCCCTTCTTTCAATTTTCTCCCATTCTTCCTTTGACATACACATTGGAATTGTTTCAAGACTCACAAATACTCATTGTTCTCGATCTACAAGGACATCTTTCATTTTAAGCTTCAACAACTTAAAATTCTAGCCATTAAATTTTTCAATCTATATCCTTAAACTGTTTGTCATTCTTTTAAGCACAAATTAAAGACCATTTTCCTACAACTCCCACTGGACCTAGGTTTAGCTTAGATCCAAGATCCGCTTAATATTTCTCTAGAACAACTTGTATAGAGCAACAAAGCAATCTATGATACCACTTTTAAGGAATAATAACACTCACACTAAACCAACCAGGAAAGATAAGACATAATTAAAGACAAATAATCATTTCTAATCAAATAGTACATAGATATTTGATCTTGGAAACCCTTAACCAGGAAAACTAGCATTCCTTGAGTGACTTTCACTCCTTATTTTCTTATTCATTTACAAAATAAAGAGTTACATGACTAACCTTGGTCTACACCTAATACACAATCATTATGCATACTCTCTTACTCTAGGAAAGAATAACCCCACAACCAATTTGGCCTACATCTACATCACCAATACATCTTTCTCCTCTGAGAGTTCCAAATCACTAAGAATAACAGTAAGTAGTAACCTTTTACAGTATTACATGATGTCATATTTATATTCTTTACTACATGAAAACCCCTAATTCATGGTACGAAAAACCGATTACATATCTATGCATAGTATTGGTTGTAATCACATACATATCATAATTTTGTTATAGTCGTCTTCCCAGTGGACCTCTAGTAAGATATTCCAGATAGCTACCAATCAATCTCTTGTTGACCTCTAGTTGGCTCGAGTTGTCAACCTAACCTCTGAATTAACTAGACCATCGACTTGAATTATCCTTCTAGTCAAACATTTAACCAATCGATCCACCTCAACAAACCATTCAATTGAATCTATTTACATTGCAAAGAATATAAAAACCAAAAATTCATAGAAGATGTAGAGAAGCCCGAGCTCCAAGAAGGTAAGAATTCCCAAATAGACAGTGGTCCCTTGAGGTTGAGAGAGGGGTGATAATTTTGACCTTTTCCTTAGAGAAGGGGACACTAATCTAGAGAAGTATGATGAGGGTATTGAATCTAGTGTAGATCATACATTGAGTAGAAGTGAAACAAAGAAACATAGATGGGCTCATGAGAGTATAAATCCCCAAAGTATCTAATATCCCAAAAACAAGTTTTCAAATAAATAAATACAGCTCCATAATTTTGAAAATCAGAGATTCATAAAGGGACTTAAACTCGATGATACCAGAGAACCTAAATGAAATACAACTGAGTACTATACCACCTGCACCAGGATGGAGTAACTCTATAACTTCAAAACCAAATTCTCTCATATCTTGAAGCATGTGCGAAGTGATGAGGAGACACTTCATATTAAATTATTTCCCTTGATGGTTGTGCTTGCATATGGGAACACCTTTTGATTAACATGCCTAGTATTGGTCATTTAAACAAAGATTAAGGTATACAATGGGTATATTGTTGATCATTTACCCATAATACCCCCATTTTGAACCTAATTTCCTTATTGGTGATTACATATTTCTATTTAATATTGTTGTAGAGGGCCTAGTAATATTTTATTTCCTAAATCTTTGAGGCTCCATATTGCACTCTAGTAAGGATCAAGTTCAGTATATAATATTCTTGGATTTTATTGATCATGGAATTAATAATTGTAGTGGAGTCTCCTACTACAATTAGTTGAGAAATACTCCATTACCTTAACAATATTAACCCCTAGAATAAGGAGTAATCTTATGCTTGGTTGCTAGAAATAATTCCTAACCCCCAAGAATATAACAATTCCTTTGTTCCTTCGAGATCGAAAAGGATCTCCCTGTTCCTACCACCCCTTTTAGTTGAATTAATATTACCAAGGAATTCACTTATAGTTACAATTTTTGAATTTAGAAGGATTAGCTATTGTGGAGTAAGGATTCCCCATGTCCCTTACTACATGTGTCTCAATCATAACCATGGACCAACTAAACACCACTTATTCCCACAATGGAAGTACTTAGAGTAGGTATGTTACCTCTACTCTTCAATAGTGGGTATGCCACTAGCGGATAGTGGTAGTTTTATCAACCTACCTAACTTTTGTACCCTTATATTTTCTTTAAATACACTATGTACCATTGTCTTGGGACTAAGAAGGATACTAAAATAACACCAATTCATCATCATAACTAGGTGGATGGCTGAAGCACCTCTACTTCTTCTCAAGATCAAGTGGGTGATAGAAGCTAGCAGGCATCTAAAATACCATCCTTTTCACACCTTTACCTTGCCACATTGTGTCACTTTATCCCATCCTTCCATCTTAATCTTGAGTATAACAATATATTTTACAACATGTATGAATCTTCATAACTTATGTCATTTTAAGTGGTTTTCCTAGTGTAATTAAGGAAAAGTTTACCTTTTACATTGATCAATGATAAAATGATAAAATCTTTCTCAAAGAAAATATCACAGGTGTTGAGACTCACAACAATATTGAGAGGGGGGGTGAATCAATATTGTATTAACTTTATGAATTTTTCTTTCTTTTCAATGACTTAATTTATTTAATAGTGTGCGCATAATGACAAATATATGCAAAAATTAAAACAACACAATAAACACAGTACATCAGGATTTTTACGTGGAAACCCAATGCGAGAGAAAATCACAAAAGCTCTTATTTTTTTTCTTTTACAAGAACCAACTTACAAATTATAATTTTTCTTCTTAACAAGCACCCAACCGTCATAGATAATGAGGACGCCAATCCTCTTAGGCACCAACTTGTCACAAAATGACGACTCCAATCCCCAGTGAGCTTCAATTCACCCTAGCACCACCTTCCACCCTTAATTAAAAAAAAAATGTTACATCATTAAAATTATTCAATACAAACTGACAAATCCATAATTCAGTTCCTTTCAAAAATTACATTATCTTCTTCCCTCACATTTCACTCACTCTACACGATCAATGCATATCCATACTTATAATATTTTTTCTTGATATCACCTTCTTGTATGTGGACGCGTAACAATTACATTGTGGACAAACTTTGACCATATCAAAATCCCTCCAGTTACAATTTTGTCTAAATAAATTATGTGGATGCATGACGGTTACATTGTGGACAAACTTTGACCACAATAAAATCTTGTTAGTTACAATTTTTTTTGAATAAATTATGTGTATGCATGATGATTACATTGTGGACAAAATTTGACTAAATCAACAGAGCAAATATTCCTATGACTGAGCTCCAAATCATCAAATCACCTCTTGAAGAATGATGCAACAAATACATTTTGTTCTTCAAAGCACCCACTGCGCAAATAGAATGAGAGTAAAATACTTCAAGTCTTCAATTTTTCGCACTTTCAATGCAACACACTCACCCAGTCACTTCAAAAGACTAGGAGCATGACCTAGTGACTCACTTTCTTGACTACTAAACTTCTACTAGTTATGTCGTAGTCTACTTAGTTTCTTGTCACACCGGCTTTGTATCGTCATACTTCACTTCACCACTCTTCGCACTGAATTGAAGCATTCTGCAATTGTTTTCCATCCTTTATTTCACTACAACACAAACATCTGTTGAACCACAAAAAAATATGACACAGTCTACTTCATTTCATTTCTCTTCATCCGATCATGTCTCTGATTGTTACGAGGAAAATATCTCTATGGCTAGGGTAAACCACAAAAGATGGAAATGACTACAGAAATCATTTCTATTCTCATCTATGCTATATAAACAAATATGCTAGCAAGAAAAGATAAAAGGCATACCTCAACCAGACATTCGATGAATTCCACCATTGAGCACTTGACCCAAAGCAGTATACCTGGAACTAGTCATCAACAAACAAGCAAAGCAAACATATGGTGATAATATACGATGTTAGCACATTCAATAGCATAATCCATTAATATACATAACAAATATGCCCATGGAATAATAATTCAAATATTTGCAAGATATCAATTGGACGGGAAAAGAGTATTTCTATTAATATATGACAAAAAAAGTGAAAAAGTTATATACTTTCGTGTCGGCACGGTTCGGAACCGAGAAACTAATTTCCTTCCATCTGGGCCTCCACCACTTCAATCCTCCACCAAAGGAAATCTCATAGAAGAGAGATGATGAACTTCTCAATCAATGAGGGAAGATCTTGGGGGCTGAAAACCATGTTTAGACTTAAAGGACAAAGGGATGCAGACTCAATGTGAAGTGAATAATTACTCTAGAGTAACTTTTATCTCAAAGTTGAATTATTTCTCCTCCTTTCCATAGCTCAGAATTGACCTATTTATATCCTTCAAATGGAATTGAAGTGCCGAGTCAGAATGTTTCCAGTATAGGGAAGGCCAAGGATCATAGATCTCTTGTTGTGACATGGAAACTCGACATCATTTTTCATTTTTGGGCACAAATCTCGATGTATTGGGTTGTAGTGGTGTAGCCTCTATATATGCATGTTGTATAGTAGGCAAGGTGTGTACATGTGGAAAAAATGTATTTTTTAGCTCTGGGATTTGCAAAAAGGGATGAAAAGTCTGCATAGGGAAATAGAAACAAGCCTTATGTGCAAGATTGTATAGGGTGAGGAAAATCCTTCTATAATAGATGGCCCATAATGTGTGAGGTTAGAGGAGTATCTGCAATGTCCAAAATACATTATAAAAAACCCAGAAGTGGAGTGATGGGGAACCAACTAGAAGAACTATTTTCTCATTGCATTCTACACTGACTTTGCATACATGGCTGCCAATTTGAATTACACTGCAGATCCATGTGAAAATATACTAAACAACTATCCATGGCCATGAATAAGAAAATACACATGTGGTTACATGCCATATGATTTCATAATCACGAAAAAGTCCCAGTAGAACCAGTCTCATAATCAATTTGAAGATATATGTATACAATGGAGTACAATATGATATCCCATGATCATTGAAGTCATATAGGTACTGGTCCAATGAAAAGGAAGAAACATCTCAGGAAAGTTGCGGCCACATAATGACGTCTTCAAGTCTTCTACACAATCCGCCAAAGGTGCAAGTCTACATCATGTGAATAAAGGAGTTGAGGTCGAACACAATGAGACATCGTTTGATTATCGGTCATTGAGGTATACCGTTAACAAATGTGAGACAACCTACCGATAATTAAAGTAGGTATCAAGGCACCGAGTACATTCTTACAAGTGTGAATAAAGGAGTCAGGGTTGAACACTTGAATAATCCATCGATCATGAGACATTGATGTATTCCCAACTGTCGATGGTGAGAGAACCTGCCACTAATGACTGCAAGCCTCAAGATACTCATAAGACTCTAAGTCTCGTTTCTAGAATAGGTGTGCTAAAGTTGATAGAAGGAGACCTGCTGAAAGGAGAGCATTAAGGCATATCTCATCATTCATCATGAGGTACGAAGAAGGAGCTTCATGATTTGGAGGAAATCGAACGAAGAACGTGTTCACGAACCAACGACCATGTGCATCTTTCACATGTGCCAAGTGAAAGAGGTACAAGAAAAAGACCCTCTGAATACCAGCTAATGAGGAAAACTTCTAACAAAGAAGAGGAAACCACCAATAAGGCTAATGAAATCCAAGACACTACATGAATCCCAATGTGTGAGTAGATTTCTTACCGTCGAACATAAGGGAAACCACCTTGTCAATGACCAATGATGAAAAGTCGATTGTTGGGTTCAAGGTTACCTACCAATGGTGAAAGTAGGACCAGGGTGCCTGATAGGAATACAACATTATGTGATTCTGAGACAAAATGAGGGTATGGTCGACATGAAAAGTCAAGAGTTATGAGGAATGGCTAACACAGGATGATAGACTTCCTTTGAACAAGACCATGAGACATATGGAGGACTCCAATAGCATAGACTCAACATTGAAACCATGAGATGCAGGAGGCATCAATTAAGTTCTCCATAGGGACTGGAAGATAACCAATCGGTGGAGAAGACTCTCTGTAGTGATCTCAGCTTCTTAAGGCCATGCTAAACCCAAAATTATGATGACAAATGGACTCGATAACTTTTTTCTCTGTTCAAAGTCGACACGACTACTGCCAATATAAGATAATACTTTCTTCCCGCCCGTATTTTTTTTATTTTTTCATAGACAAATGAATGCTATGATACAGAGGGAGGAAATGAGTGTTGCAAGTAAGAAAAAATAGTTCCATCAGTCGAACATACCTATGCACAATGCAAGGATATGCATGCGGGAGATGGACACTCGAGGGAATGTTCCCTCCTGGGTATAGGATGTCAAATTGCGAAGGATATAAATGAGGCTCTCCTTGGTTGAGGATGCAAAAACTGCTGAGGAAATGGTTGATAACGTAAAGCGACAACTAGCTATAGGCTCAATACTGCATGAAAGGGCATGAGATGCAATCGCAAATTAATGCAAAAAAATGTCCTTTTTCATGATCTTTAGTCTACTTGATGTGAAAAAGGGAAAAACTTGTACCAAATAGACATCCTTTCAAATCCAATTTACAAGTGTGAAAGAGACAAGTTCACTCAACAATCTTTTCACTTTTTGCAAATGAGTCGGAAAAGAGATTAACTAAGACTCATGACCTTTCAAGTCCAATTTAACGAGTGTGAAAGGGAAAAAATCACTCTGCAATCTTTTCATTTTTCAGATGAGTCAGAAAAGAGATTAAATCAGACTTGGTGGGGAGTTTCTAGGTGGAAAGTCATGGGGGAGGACAAGGCTCTCGTGCTAGACTTCTATGGATTGTTAGTGTCTTATGAATGGCTGAAATAATCTTGGGAAAACCCAAATATCTCCAAGTTGAGGAGGATAAATTGCTAGAGGAGGGTATCATCTCCATGATATATCGGATAATGTATCTTCCTAGAGAGGACGTAAGAGGGGGAATTGGATACCCCACAAGACTAGCCCAATCAAAGGGAACTTCCTCAGGACTTGGAGGGAGAGTAATCGGGGAGAGTAAAACTTTCTCTTGTTCAGAGGGAGAAATATCAGGAATGTTGACGACATGGTTGAAGGATGCATCACCCTCCAATAGGAGAGTTGGATTGACCAGAGATTTTATTGGTACGACCACTTCTTAAAATCTAGGTTGAAGAGGATGCATGATAACAAGGATAGGGGATAGATCACCCTCGACAATAGGGGTATGGTTAAGAGAGTATTGCATCGGCATGACTGTCATGTCAATCAATGGAGAAACATGATGTGGGGAAACCACAAACGCCTCAGAATCCAAATGGACCTTAGGTGAGACCCATGCTTCACGTATCCCAACAGTAATAGGACACAAACGAGTAAGGTGATTTCCTTTTCAAGTCCTACAAAGGAATTTAGGCTTATGTCTGAGATGTCTAGGCTTCTCAATGCCTCTAGCGTCATTCACAATAGTTGGCGACATTCTCTCAACGTGAATGGCAAAGGAAAGAGAGTAATATCACACATGATGTAAACAGGTTGGAGATGTGAGATTGATATGACTCGTGGTGACTAGAGTGATGCCCCTAGCATGACTAGCAGTAGCTGGTTGTAGGTCTTCAACATGACTTGTAGAGGTCTTCGACGCATCTGCAACATGACTAGAAGAGGTTGGTGATGGAGCTCCAGTATGACTGGACTAGCGGTGGGTTGCGGCATTTGATACCAAGGTCCAGGGAAAGATTGTCTTTGAAACATTGTAGGCCAGGAAGGTTCCTGGTTTACCCCCTATCCCTGTTCGTAAAAGTAGTATCCTCCACCTAACTTATCCAAAGAGGTTTGTACGAGCATCATCAGTGAAGTCTACTAAGAGACAGAGGTATGATAAGGATTATTCAAGTGAGGATATATACTTCCCCCTTGTGAAGGGGTTCTGTGAAGAGGGTAGCCTGAACCACAAAAATTATTCTCTTCATATGAAATACCCAGGGAGATAGGTGGACCCATCAAGGGAAAAGTGTTCGAAGGAACTGACATGGTGGATGAAGGATATGCGAATGGGGTGTAATAAGTAGAATAAGAACCCATTTGAGTATTGGATCCTGAAAGAGCATATCTAGGACTAGATCCGTAAGAGGGGAGGTTCCAAGCTCCCACAGTGAAATTTGGTTGAGGGACATGACTCATATCAAATGAAGATGTAGGCAATGGGGCCATGGTTCCCCCAGATCCAATGCTAGGATTCATATAAGTGGGCCAGGGAGAGGATTGAAAAGGTGAAGGAATATCAATAAGAAAATGATTAATGCCAAAGGCATGGACTGAGTGTCATAATTTTGCACACCATTATGAAAAGCAGACGAATCCATGGGGGAGTAGTGGTAAAATGAGGAGCTATAGGAACTCCACTATCCATGATAATGAAAACTCAGTATAAAATCTTAAGGCCAACTAGTAATCAAATAGCACACAAAAAATCAAATGACCAATATGCACACAAACGGGGTAAAGTGGCTGAAAGGGGCCTCCCTCCCTAAAGAAGGTATGTCTCTCCCAAGAGGGGCATGAGACTCCCTACTAAATATCATAGGTAACAAAATCAATTATAAGGGCCCTCATGGGCTTAACAACCAGTCGGTCAGATACCCCCGGAGAATTAATCCTCCATAAAGGTTGTGTGTTGTCCGACCCTTATCTAACCCAGGGTACCTGCAGAATAACCCCTGCAAGTAACCTATGTGGCACCTAAGTCAAGAAACTAATAAAACAATGTATAACCGATGCACATGTGAGTAGTCGTAAGTCAGGTTTCCTGTCATCCCACATACATGCTAAGAAATTCAACCAAAGATAGGTTTCCTGTCATCCCATAGACACTTAACAGTCACTACAGAGACCCAAGAAAACTCAACAATCAACAAAACCTACCCAACAACCACCAAACCCAACAAACAAGAAAAAGAGGTTGATGTATGCGTCTGTTAAGGGAAACAACATATATGTACACAACTTTCAGAAGGACAACATGCGTATATACACGACTGTCAAGAAAAACTTCGTGTATATGTTTCAAAAACACAACTAGGAAAAGGAGAAGGATGAAAGACTCAGACCCAGAGTGAACAGAGGCTGCCAAGAAATGATATGACAAGAAACACAATAGGAATGAGAGAAATCTAAGGATAAAAACACTCCAAACCCTAAGAAAGAAGATTCAATCCCCAGTACGGTCGCCAATTCTATTATGAGGAAAATATCTCTATGGCTAGGGTAAACCACAACAGAAGGAAATGATTGCAGAAATCAAATCTATTGTCAAGTATGCTATATAAATGAATATGCTAGCAAGACAAGATAAAAGGCCTACCTCGTCCAAACGTTCGATGAAGTCAACCATTGAGAACTTGACCCAAATCAATATAGTTGCAACTAGTCCTCAACAACCAGCGAAAACAAGCATATGGTGATAATATATGATGTTAGCACATTCAATAGCATAATCCATTAATATACATAACAAATACGCCCATGGAATAATAATTCAAATATTTGCAAGATATCAATTGTACAGGAGAAGAGTACTTATATTAATATATGATAAGCATAAGTGGAAAATTTAGATACTTCCGTGTCGGCATGGTTCAGAACCGAGAAACTAAGTTCCTTCCAACTGGGCCTCCACCACTTAAACATTGTGTTCAGACTTAAAGGGCAAAGGGATGCAGACTCAATGTGAAGTGAATAATTCCTCCAGAGTAACTTTGCTCTCAAATTTGAATTCTTTTTCCTCCTTTCCATAGCTCATAATTGGCCCATTTATATCCTTCAAATGGAATTGAAGGGCCAAGTCATAACGTTTCTAGTATAGGGAAGGCCAAGTATCATAGATCTCTTGTCATGACATGGAAAGACGACACCATTTTTCATTTTTGGGCACAAATCCTGATGTATGCGGGCTGTAGTGGTGCATCCTGCGTATACACATGCTCTATAGTAGGCAAGGTGCGTACATGTGGAAAAAATATATTTTTTATCTCTGGGATTTGAAAAAAGGTATGAAAATTCTGCATAGGGAAATGGAAACAGGCCTTCTGTGCAAGATTTCATAGGGTGAGGCAAATCCTTCTATAACACTGATCAAGTTGTAGCTATTGATATTGTTCTACGTCATTGATCATTTTCAACATAATTGATCCTTTCATCCTTCGAACCTTCTGCACGCTGTTATTTTCAGTATTTCATTAGTTCTTCTGTCTGTCATGCTTCTCTTTTCAGCCTTTCATTACTTCCTTTGTCTCTGTGCCATAATTTGTGCCATACCTTCTGCACCATTTTTCCTTTTCTGTGTAATAGATTTTTTCAACCTTCGATCCTTTTGCACACTTATGTTTTCATGCTTTGACAACTTACTTTGTATATTATTGTGCCATAATTGTCATCAATGACAACATATGCACAACAAAATCCCCTTTTGTCATTAATGGCAACCAAAAGAGCCTTCTTCTTTCTTCTTAATGATGACTTCCAAGTCCACGACCTTTACGTTAAGTTTCTCCCCCTTTCAGTGTGCTCCTTACAATGTGTACATCTTGTTGGACAATTGGTTGTCATTGATGTCAACCCTTGGAGAAGTCTGAAATCCCTAGAGATGTGGTTGAGATTGATGGTGAGTTAGTTTTCATTGATGTCACGAAGAGTGGTTGATGTCAACATATGTCATGGGTGCATTTGAAGAAGTTTACAAGGAGCCCTAGAGGTGTGGTTATTGAACCTAAAGTTGGTTGAATAATATGGACATGAAGGACACTAAAAATGCATATTAGACACTCATAGATGGATATTACTTGTCATGTTGTTTCCAGTGATACATGGCATTCCACGCGGTTCCTCATGGTTAGGGAGATATGGCCTTGTGAAGTTGGAAGCCTTGAATAATGGTTAAGAAGACCCTAATTGGTTGCAAGTCACTAATGAAAGGGTAAAGTTGTTGTAAAAAGAAAGTAATAGAAGCCCCAAATTTAAGGAAAGAGGTTACCTATAAAAAATATAAATTACCGTCATGAAACATACATTTGATACATACACATTCATTGAATATATATCTTGTGAGAATGTTATGGAATAATATTTTGGTCTATTGGTGAATATGATGTCGAGTATGAGGTGATGGAGAAAGTGCAAAGAAAGAGATAAAGTTTCAGAGTTGCACTTTGATAGGGTTTTCTGTAACTCTAATTAAGAAGGCCCCAATGAGTCATCTTAAGGTTGTCCCACTAGGACCCCGCGGGTTGCACAATAATCACCACACGATGGCATCTCACTAGGACCCCGCGGGTTGCACAATACTCATCACATGATGGCATCTCACTAGGACCCCACGGGTTGCATAATACTTACCTACTTTACAGGTTGTCCTTCACTGGTATGATCCATTGATGATGGCATCTCATACATTGGTGAGTCCTAATTTTGTTGCACAGTTGATGTGGATGCAACATTTTTCTTAAGAAACTCCCGTCTTTCCTCCTTAAAGGTTTCCTTTTCTTTTTCATTCATCAAACTGCTTTTGTGGCTCAATATTCTTCTTAATCCATTGGTGTTGCGCTAGATCTTGTTTTAATACATCAGTTCCTATCTTGGCTCCTCCTCAAGTGACTATGTTGATGTTTCTTCCATTATCCCTGGCTTCTACAGATATCCACTAGACATTATGGTTGTTCTAGTTCCTTTTTTCTTGGATCTTTCCTAGCAGTGTTGTGCAGTCTTCTGTGTCATGGTATGTTGCACGACAGTAAATGCATGTCACTAGTAGAAGTGGACAATCCCTTGCATCATGCCCCTATTTTTGGCTATTGTGGCACACTATTGGTCCTCTACCTCATCCAAATCATCCTTTTCCTCATCCTCCACATCTATATCCACCTCAATCTCCTCGTGGTGCGTTGTACTGAGGTACCTGGTTATACTATGTGGGGTTATACTATGGCTACACATTATTATATTATTGTTGTTGTGCATTGTTGTGCTACAACTGTTGTGCATTGTTGTATTGTGGTGGTACCTAGTGTTAGTCCCTAAAGTTTCACTTGACTGCTAAATGGAAAGATAGGGCATCATCAAGTTATTGCAATGATTTTTATGGATAAAGATGTGTATTGGGTTTTGAAATGGTTTTGAAGGTTGGGGTAAAATTAATAAAATGATATCAATACTAGAAATGCAAGATCAAATTCATATCTCATTGGCTTAGAAAATGGTAGTCAATTTGATGAATTAGAAGGAAAATTTGTAAGGCAAGAAACAAAAAATATGTAAGTTTTCAATCTATCCACTCACATAATAAATATCTAAAATTAAATATCATTCAAGAAAAAAAGACATGTACTTAAATACATATATGATAATGAACTAGAAATAGTAAAATTTTCACTGGCTTAATTCATAAACAAAACATATCAAATGCTTATCAAAGATAATATGCATTCAGGTAAGAAAAGATGAAAATATAAACAAGAAAGAAGTCTAACCATCAGATAGACTTTTCCAATTAGTACCAAAATGAAATAGGTCTTAGTATTTACAATCTGAAATAGATTTTTTTTTAAATGCCACTACTCTCAACCCCCCCACCCTAAATTCTCCTTCTGCAGAGTTTATATAGAAATAATACATAATTATCAACATGCAAAAGAAATGTATCTGAAAACCTCATCATCTATCTTTAATTTTCTATTTCAAATAATCAAGGAGGATAAAAGATCTGATCTCCAAGTCGAATTGATGAGGTGGCTCATCCACTGTTGTTTATGAGTTATTTTAGGAAAACAAATATGGAAAATTCCTGAGATCTCTTCATATCTCCAAAACCATTATAGTTGTGTAAAAACTGAGAGAGGTTTTTGTGAATGATCCCATCCCCAACAAAAACCTCTTTTGGTTTCCAAAAATTCATCTCCATATTCTTTGAAATTTCTCCCACAATTAGTGACTAAAACATGAAATCATTTATTATTTAAATATGGAAAACTTTCCTTCAAAGATTCATATGTATCTCCCTAGTGATTCACTTTTTTGGGAAACTGCTTGAGTGTCACCTAATTTGGCCCATTTTTCAAGTGGTTTTTTAATGGTTTTTTCAAATTCTTCACCTTTTTCTTGGGAGACTCGTCAGAAGTTGACTACTAAAACAATCCGCTACATGAAAATTCTGCAATTGTTTTTTGTAGCTTAGTATTCCAGAATTCAAGTGTCAGTTTTTCTTGTTTCATCAGTTTGAAAAAAACCTGTAATTTATTGATTTTCTTATTCAATTCATCCTCTATCTTCATTTTATATTCCTCATGGCCTTCCTCTGGTGCAGGATGATTTAAATTAATTAGCAATTTATTTATTTATTTTCCTTGTTTCATGCTTGTGTCCTTTTGAAGATGAACCTACATTAATCTCCTCTTCTGCAGAATTTTTTGGAGTACATATTTCTTGTGTGTTTGGACATGGAAGCTCATTTATCTCTGGGATATAAGTTGGATCTTGATTTATCTCAGCTTCAGAATTCATTGTTTATGTCATTAATAATTATTTCTTTGTTCTCCTTATTTCCTATGTGGTTTTCTCTTTTATATCATCATCAAGAATAATCAAATTGTCCTTCTTCAAACAAGGCTTGAATAAGGATTTGGAATTTAGCCTTATTTTACTGGTTTCCCTAGTTTTTGGCTTGCTTTGGTAATCCACAACTTGTTTTCCCTTTTCAAGCTTTCTCTATATTTTATCAGTGATTTTGTTTACAGGTTCGTCACGATCTTCTGTTTCAGGTTCCAACTTGATTCCTCTTAACTGCTATGCTTTGTGTTTTTCCATCCTTATCCTTCAACCATTTCTATGGTATGACATGGCTCCAGTTAGGGTTTTGATGTTTTGGAACCAGAAAATGATTAGCTAAATAAACAGGTGGCTTATCCTTTTTCCACCACCTCTGTCCATATAAAGATAATTTATATGCAACTACAATAGAATACTCATTAACACTTATCATCACATTACCAATTATTGTCTCGTACCCATCGAAATTTTGTGGGAAAAACATGGAGATATTTTCATGGTGACCCTGAAATGTGGTACAAAACTCACACCACCTTGCGTTCTTGAGATTTTCTTCACTTCGAGATAAATTTCTAACAATTCCACCCCCTTTGGCTCTAAACGAGTGATTTTTCCACTTTTCTTAGGAGGCATGATACTGATTTTAATCCCTGCAAATTTGTGAGTGCTTAGGGCTCCGATCAGTATTAATTTCAGACTTCTGGAAATATAAATGTTGTGGGAAAATTGTTACTTGCAAAACATGTATAATCTAATACATAGATACATTGAATTGAATCAGGTGTCATATGTTAGAAATCATGGAGAAAAACCTGGGATTTGATGTGATCTTATCGAGTACACATCCAATTCCTTTGAATGAATATCAAAACTGAAAACACGACCCGATCATAATCATAAATGGTATTGGATTTTAGGTAATGATCTTAGACAACTACTAACACGATCTTTGGGAGTTGGCACATTTGAAATAATGATTACTTATGGTGCTACAATAATAACGATATTCTTGTAGCACTTTTTTCCCTTTTCATAATTTCAAATTTAAAATGAGAAAAAGTACTTGCATCTTAATGGAAAAGATTATAATTGTCTTATTATAACTTTTATCACTCTAATGCATGTCATGAAATTCTTACAAAGGATAATTCAAGCACACTTAAAGAGTATAGAGGAATAAAATCAAAGTAAAAAAATGATTCTAGGAAAGGGTAGAGCAGGGAAAAGAGTAGTTCAATAGTCATTAACAAAATTAAGGACTAACACTGGCTCCTTTTGGGGATGATGCTCTCCCTGTGAGGCATCAAGAACTCATAGAACAACATGCCTTCATCGTCTCTATCCATGCAAATTTCCTTTCAATGTTGAAACCATACCATAGGAGTGCCTTATCCATTGGGCTATGGAGTCTTTATTACTGGTCTACAACATACAAATAAACTGACACCAAACTGCTCAAATGCAAGCTTATTCAACCATCCTACTCTACTAACCTGTTGAAATCATGTTGATCATGTGTAGGCAAATTTCCAATGCAAAGATGTAATCATTTTACTAAGAAAATGGTCTTCCTTGCAACTGAATGAAATAACATAGAAAAATTAAGATGTTTGCAGTAGAAATATAATATACAATTTATACTCACCGCTATATTTTGTTTGTATACAAAATGCTACAATGCTGGAAGATTATGTAAACACTAACTCCATGTAAATGGCTACTAGATCTTGAAGGGAATGGAAAAATTCTAGTCAATGTAGCAGACCAAGTTGTTGATCTATAATTTTTTCTCCATCGATGAAACAATAATCCTCTTGAAATAATGCCCAAATATCACACATTCCATTACAAACTGGGACAAAGAAGAGCTCTTGAAACTTTCCATTATATTATTGGCCCGAGGATCCTTTAATAATGTTTGAAACAAGAATATCAATAGGATCGGAAGGAAACATATTGTATTCACCAATTTCAACATCAGAAACAACATGCTCAACATAATTTGCATCATGTTGGAATGTTTCTTCAAAATGTGCATAATGATAGTTACATACTAGTTTATTGATATCACCTCCTAAGCATGTTGATACAAAAATCTGCTTATCATAATCAGGCTCTCATTCTGAATTATAACTATCATACACAAGCTCTGATTCCTCACAGATAATGGATTCAATGTCCTCATGAAACTGTTGTTCAAACTGCTCCACATAATGAACTTCTGGATCTAAGGCTTTGATATCATTATCATATTCATAAAAAATTGGATACATATCTAATGGTAATGATGAAGAGTAAGCAAGATGATCTTCAAGATGATTTACAACAAAATTTTCTTCAACAAAAAGTTGATCTTCACAAGAACTTGCAACAAAAAGATCGTTATGATGATCACCACTCAGATTACAGGAAACATATTGAAAGATATCAAATACAACCTTAACTTCTTTCTTTTGACATATTCCTTAATGAATTTCATCACTAAAGTTTTCCCAATCATTAGTGCTAAGATATTTAATGTGTTCACAACAATCATGCAATAGGAGCTCAGCAGGATAAATCCTCTTACAATATGAATGCAAAATAACATGGGAATACTTTAATGATGAAAGAATAGAAATAGGTACAGATCGATACTATTGTCTCGCCTCTCCTTCCAAGGAGTACATAAACATTTTCATCAATACATCTTCATGATGAATATTCTGTTGGTCCATGTATTGATGAAACTCAATCAAATGTTGTGCAGGATGGTCATGATCCTCTCCTTTGAACCTTGGAAGGAGGTCTACCCACTCATATATAACAGGCACATCATTTGGGAATCCAGGACTAGAAGAGAAATCAAATGGAGAAAACCTTTGTGCCAAAATGGCTTCCATGGCCTTCGACATCCTGGATCAATGGAGTCACCAACATATTCTTCCTTCATGGAGTCACCAGGGGAATGGTGCAGTCATAAATTGTATCATTGTTGGGTTAGGGTCATGGACATGAGTCCTTGGTCACACAGACAAAAGGTTTGAAAGGAGCGCCTTCCCTCCAAAATTCAAACTTTGTGACCCACAAAGGTAAGTTGAGGGGTAGGTATGATTGAGGTGTTCAAGGAAGTCTAGATTCCACTTTTATAATACAAAATCATTTTCTGGGAAAAGAATTTCCTAAGGGTCTTCCATCTAGTATAGAAATCATAAAATTATTCTTAAACTCCTCTGGAAATATATATCAATAGATCTCCTGCTGCTAAGCAGAGGTAAATATAGACCATGCAAAATACATAGACTCATAGGAAAATAGTAAGAATTTCTAATGATAAATTAAACGATGTAAATTTAATCATAGACCTAGACATTCAACCATAATTTTGAATTTAATACACATAGTATAGAAATACTTATCAAATGACACGATAGTGAAGAAACTTCTGAGAAGGGTGTCTATTTCCACCCAAATGTAGGCACAACCACTCTTGAATGCATTTACCACTGGCCACCCCCTAGATAGATCACGATGCATTGAGAGAAAATCTTTCTTCTTGTTCAACAACAATCAAGGACGTAGGATCACTCTCCTCCTCTCAGAGGAACTTGGAAAAACAATTTTCCCCTCTACCAAGAAAGGGGTTCTACAATGCTCTATGAAACCCCATTTATCATCTTGGACAGAAAAAAATACTAGCTACTTCTTGCACCCAAAGCTATCTTTTTGTTCATCTCTCCCCCGAATCGGAGAGTTGCACTTGCTATTCCTAGAAGAAGTGGTATATCCACTCCTCTTCTTCACAGTTCCCTCTTCCCATGAAAATTCCTTCTTTTCTTTCCTTCCTTAGAAAGATTGCATGGGTCTAAATCCCTAGTTCATGGTCAGGTCAAGAATTCTTTCAGATAGGTACTCTTCCCATCTCCTCATTAACTCTTGAGGAGGACTTTCCCAACCACCAGCATGACTGGTAATTTATTTCTAGGTCAGAGGACTGTTTTGGGTCTGAATACTTTAAATACATTAAGATACTCGTCTGGTGGTGGTCATATCATCCATTTTTGGTTCCCCTCACCATCTCTCTCATGCATCATGATCTACCTTGGAAAACCCCCTCCTCAACAATTATGCAACGCTATCCATTTTATTTAATAACATAAATATATACAATACCCTTATAACAATAGGTTCATCAATTCCAATATACACATATATTCATCTTTCCCATAGTCTCTTGGCAAGTTATAGTTATATCTAAAAGATGGGGGAAACAGGGGTATCACACTTACCCCTTAGGATTTGTTCCCAAACTGGTATAAAGTGGATAAGGAATTTAAATATCAGGTCAAAGGTCAATATCCAACTACCAATCTAAGAAGACCATACTAGTATATGGTAGCCATGTTGTGCAGGTTATATGGGGAACCAGACGCAACACAATTTCCTTTGTCTTATCTTCCATTAATTTTTTTTTGTACAAATGTAGGTGCCTCATTCAATTGGGAAAACATATTGTCTGACAATCTTAAAAGTGCAATTTCAATTGTTACACGAGCACAACTGGACAACTTCCTTAGTTTTCATATGTCTTCATATCTCCTAGATATAATGTCCATAGCCCACAAATACCCGAACATGGGATGGAGTTGGTCTCCCGCTAACACTTCCATCCATATCTACTGCAAAGTAATCTGGGAGCACAAGTACTGAGAAAGTTACCAAAGGATCTGTGAACACTTCCTCACACCACTGTATGAATGGATTTTTTCCACCTCCCTACCCTATATGATCGACAAGGCCATATCAATTATAAGGTGAATTGGGGATTGGTATCTAATGGACCATGGCACATATATCAAGATATATGGTGAAATGAATCCACCTCACCTACTTCATAGGTTCGTCCCAAATAAACTTATGCTCCAGGAAGTAGCATATCAAACAATCATACATGGAGTTGAAGGAATGTTGTATAGATCGAAGAAAGCCAATTGGCCTTCGTTGCATCTTTTCATTGGGAACTACTTCTTTGAAAGCACCAAACAGGCCTAGAGAGAAGTAGACATATTTCTCTCATATCATTTTGGAGAAGAACGATTCAAGAGACATGAACCCAAGAAAATTGTCAAAGAGCATCTTCATAGCATGAGAATCCCTTACAAATACACCACTGAGTTTTGGGAAGAAGAAGGAGTACATCAGAAGGCCAGAACCTATGATGAAGTTATTTTCAATAGGAGAGGTCAACCATGAGCCAGGATTGTGGATGAATAAGTTGCAAGAGAGACAACCAGAAAAGATGCGGAAAGAGATGAAGCTAAGAGATCTTCCCCCATATCCCTCATGACACATTTAGACTCTATATAAGAAGAAGAAGAAGAAGAAGAACCTATCGAGAAAAAGAGGAGGGACAAAGAGAAAGTATTAAAGAAGAAAAATGATACTAAAAAGAAGCAAAATTTGGAAGTTGACAAGGAAAAATCCATTGCAGAAAATGAAGCAAGAGAAAAAGCTGAAGTCGAAGAAAAAGATGTTGCTAAAAAGGAAAAGGAGTCAGATAAAGCATCAAGGATATTGGCAGAATTACCAGCAAAGGAAGAAACATATAAATCTATTGAAGAAGATAGGTAGAAGAAGGAAGAAGAGGATAAATAAGGAGACACACTCCCAATGGACTTGGATGTCCCTGGAACATCCACCGCAGGTACATAAATAGAAAAAAAAAGTAGTTTGTTAGGTCTCGGGTCATGGGAACCTTTTTGGTCAACTGAGATAGTAGACATCTGAAGTTTTATGTACAACAGAAAAAAGGGTCGGATAGTACAAGAAAGGGTTAAGAAGGTTCCAATAGCAGAGGGAGATCCTCTATCAGTAGTAAGTCAGGTGCTCTTCATAAGAGATGTCAAGGAAAACCATGTGGCAATAAAAAGAGAAGGATTTGCATTCATGTGTGAAACTGTAGATAATATGCAAATTCTGTGCCAATTGAACAAGGAGAAGGAACTGAAGATCAAAGAGTTATAAGAGAAGCTCCAACAAGTAAGAATAGATGAGAGAAGTCTTCTTAGTTTTAAATCCAGCGTAGGAAAAGTGAGAAATGAGATGGAATATGTGATCATCGATATGTACACCAACATACATCTTTTCCAAAATGTATCTGCAATAGTGATTGAACAAAACAACAAGTTACAGATTCAACTTACGCTATACAACACCATCTGAGAAGGTATAGCTTATATTGATACTTGGATAACAAAAAATATTGATGTGCTTCTAGAATTATACAGACCCTCAAAATCAACAAGGAATACATATATGTATGCACTAGATCATTTCCATCAAGTAGGACAATGAGTAGACAAAGTGATGCAGGAGCATCGTCAGCAGCAAGCAAGCGTGGAGGCAGAAGACAGTAGGGATGAGTGCCATCACATTTTTGGCACATGTTGAAAATGTTTGAAATGTTTTTGAAAGTTTGGATGCACAGACATTAATGAAATAGCTAAGAAGGCATACTTCCATATTGTAAACAGATCTTGAGCTATCCACTCTCATCTGTAGGATGTAGAGGCATTTATGCAATTAATAAAAGTATGTATATTTAAAAAAATCTAGATTAGACAGTTTTAGGAGCTGGAGGGAAAACGACTATAGACACCCTCATCTTTGTATCATTGTATCATTCATAGATTGGATGATTAAGCACATTAGCATAGAGGAGAAGCAGGGAGTTGTAGAGAAGAATCCATGTACAAAAATTCTGAATTAATATATGAAGCTTTGATTCAGACTCATGGTGTTCTAATACTTTCTATGTATACATGTTGAATGTTGTGCTTATGACTGTTTTACTCTTTTTGTTGTGCATTTTGTTTTATGCTATGTATGTATGATTTCATGTTAAGTATTTGAAGTCAGAGAGAGTAAGGGAATGAGTTTCAATTGTTTCTCTTCTTGAACAAAAGTTCCTGCAAGGAGTACAGTGAAGCGTCCACAAGGAGTGCATTGACAGAATTCAAAGTTCATCTCTGAAAGCTCGGGAGGGATACCATTGTTCTCAATTCAACTGAAGTGCAAGGAAATCATAGAAGCCATGCAAGGTGTGCACAGGCTGTTCGAGACCTTAGAACCTATAGACTAAGGTTGAGAGATTGAAGGAATGCTATTGAAGAGTTGCACAGAGTCAAGAGATTCAAATATTCAGGAATATTTGAAGAAGTGCCACAAGGAGTGCGAGCATAAGTATTTTAGGAGACCTAAGGTTGCAAAGGAAGCTCAGGAGGGTTAGGGTCTTTGAATCATTTGAAAGAAAGGTAGGAAACACCAGTAGTTGTGTGGAGGCTAAATCCAAGAGAAGGATTGCAGGTTTGATTTGAGCAGAGGGTTTTTTGAGGAGGAGACTGAACAGTTTAAATCCTCAGAAGAGAACTCCCGAAATAGCGAGGACCGTAGGATCCACAGAAGTTGCAGGGGAGTTAATCGTCGTACAAATCCACCTTCAAAAAGTAGAGTCAACATGGATCATTGATCATGATCTGTTCAGGTCATCAGATCATTTCGGGAATTCGGAGTTCAGGACTCCGAAGTGTAAGCCAAAATCTTGGTTGATCAAGTTCCCAAAATGCGGAAGGAGGTTTCATATGCAAAGTCAAAGAGTGACGAGTTTGGGAATTCAGAACTTCGGAGTATGGGGTTTCGGAAGTCCTGAGAACAAGTGACCGGGACTCAGCAGGGAGCAAATCCCGAAATCAAAAGTTGCGGCAGGATATTGTCGACATTTCGGGGATCGGGTTTTTGGCATTCCAGATGACAAGGGGCAGAACACTCTATGTTAGAACCTCCGAAATCATGAAATGCGAAGAGATTTCGAAAGTGTGTTTCAGCATTTCGACAAATTGGGGATCATGATGACATAATGTTAGCAAGAGTTTTGAACTCCTGGTACCCGGAAGCCCGAAAATAAAGGAAGTTGTCGAAGGGTGGTTCAAGTTCCGAAAATAAGAAAAAGTGACAGGTGGCAGGAGTCCATGTCAGGAGTATAGTACAGCTCGAGGGGACAGTTGGAAGGTCAGGAAGCCTCATGATAGGATTTACGAAATCCCAAGAAGGGAGACCATTTCGGCATTTCAGAATTTTGGGTTCCGGAAGGTATAAGAGACAGAGAGTTCAAGGACAAGCATTTCAAATTCTCGGTATGCGAAATCTGGTATCCCGAAAAGAAAAAGGGAAAATTCCCTAAGTCTGTTGGGGTTTTTAATGTGGGGTTTATGCCGATGAATGTTCACACAAGCATAACTTAGGAGGGCCTGTGAATTATACTCAGAAAGGGTGAGTGAATAATTTCCCAAGAGCAAATAAGAGAGTCAGTCAGACTCTAAGGGGCCGAAGTTGAAAGATCTTGTGCAAACTCCAGCCTGAGGGTTTAGGGGTGTGCGCCATTTGTGGTATCAGAGCTTAGAAATATTTCTTTTCTTTCTGTAGTAGCTAAAAGAGGAATTTTGCAGCCATGCCACCGAGAAGAAGAGACAAGCAAATACCTAACCCACCAGAGGAAAGGGAATTGCCAAGAAGAAGAGCCAGACAATTACCTGATCCGGAAAGGGAAAGAGAGATGTGTGAACTATGTGCCAGGCTTGATTCCATGGAAACAACACAGAGGCGCACAATTGACGCTAGGAATATTAGGGAATATAAAAGTGAAAATGAGGCCAGAAATGAAGAAGTTGTAGCCGAAGATGCAACAGAAGAACGCCTATTCAGGGTTGTTGCAAGGATAAGTGCTAGAGAAAAAATGGACATTCCAGTATATGAAGGAAACTTGGATGTTGAAGAACTTCTAGACTGGATTAGAGCTCTGGATAAGTATTTTGACTATGAATATGTAGAGGAAGATAAGAAGGTCAAGCACACTGTTACAAGACTTAAAGGGCATGCAACATTATGGTGGGATGAACTGCAGGCTGACAGACGCTGCAAAGGTAAGCATAAATCAAGAGTTGGGATAGAATGGTTGTGAAGATGAAGGAAAAATTCATACCCAAGGATTATCAAATTACTCTGTTTCGGAGGATGCAGAGCTTGAGACAGAAATTGATGACAGTGAAAGAATACATTGAAGAGTTCTATAGGATAAACATCAGAGCAGGTCATCGGGAAAGTGATGATGAAAAGGTTGCCAGGTACATGAATGGTCTGAGATATGACATTTAGGATGAGATGAGCATGATGACCATATGAATGGTGGAAGATGCTTATCAGATGGCTCTGAAAGCTGAAGAGAAGCTGAGCTGAAAGTAGGGTCAAATAGGTCGAGGCAGAAGTCAAACCAAAGGCAAAACAATTGTCCAAGATAGGAATCAAAAACCTAAAGAAGAATGGAAGAAACCTCAACCTCAAACTGAGAGAGGTGGAATCTCACAGAGAGGACAGTATGCTGATAGAAATACTTTTCCTCGAACCAGAGGAAGAGGAAGAGGTAGAGGTGGAGAAATAAAATTCTTTACCCGTGGAAAACATGGACACAAATCTTATGAATGCCCAGACAAAAAGAAAGAAGGAGGTGAAACTCACATTGCTAAAGCTCAAGGATAGAATGTTGAGGTAGAAGATGCTGAGGGCAGAAGATCATTGATGATGTGAAAATTTCTCTTAACGCCAAAGAAGGAGGTGGAGAACCCAGTCCAAAGGAACAGACTTTTTCGAACTACATGCAAGACCAAAGACAGGGTATGGAAGGTCATCGTGGACTGTGGTAGCACAGACAATCTCGTTTCTACAGAGATGGTAGAAAAGTTGGAGCTAAAGACTATTGAACATCCAAGCCCATACAGAGTTTCATGGCTACAAAAAGGACATCAGGTAAATGTCACTAAACAATGTTTAGTTGAATTTAAAATAGGAGGATATAAGGATGAAATACTATGTGAATTCATTCCCATGGATGTTTGTCATCTATTGCTGGGTAGACCATGGAAATATGATAGGAATGTGATTCATGATGGGATAAAGAACACAAACACCCTGGAGAAGAATGGAAGAACTCACATGTTGTTACCAATTAAGGGTAAAGAAGTGAAAACAGAGGTAAGCAACATTGTACTTCTCATGAGTGGGAAGGAACTTCTTAAGGAGGTTAAGAAGAAGGAAGATGCACAATTCATTGTGGTCAGGAAGCCTAGAATTTTTTTAACCAGTACAAGAGTGGATGATTTACCAAAGGAAATCCAGAAGTTGCTGGAAGAGTTTGCTGATATAGTAGTGGATGAACTACCTTGTTCGTTGCCACCGATCATGAGTATAAGTCATTAGATCGATCTTATACCTGGAGCTAGTTTACCAAACAAAGCAGTGTACAAATTGACACCGCACGAGAATGAAGAGGTCAAAAGAAAATCCCAGGACTTAATGGACAAGGGATTGGTTAGAGAAAGCTTGAGTCCATGTGCAGTTCCAACAGTGCTTAGTCCAAAGAAAGATGGAGGCTGGAGGATGTGTGCAGAATCAAGGGAAATTAATAAGATTACCATCAGATATAGATTTCCATTGCCAAGGATGGATTATTTGATGGATTGCTTAAGTGGAGCAATTTTTTTTTCAAAGATTGACTTGAAAAGAGGATATCACCAAATCTGAATGAGAGAAGGTGATGAATGGAAGACAACATTCAAGACAAATGAAGGGCTATATGAATGTCTTGTTATTCCATTTGGCTTAAAAAATGCACCTAGTACTTTCATGAGGTTGATGAATGAAGTCCTGAAGGATTTCATAGGAAAATTCGTCATCGTATATCTTGACGATATATTGATTTTCAGCAAGACAGAAATAGAACACTTGAAGCATTTGGCTACAGTGATGAAGAGACTACAACAAGAGAAGTTGCTGATAAATATGAAGGAATCATCATTCATGAGGACATAGCTCATTTATTTGGGGTTTGTTATCTTTGCAGATAAGCTGAAAATGGATCCATATAGAGTGGAGGTGATTAAGAATTGGCCATCGCTGAGGAGTATATTTGAAGTTAGAAGATTTAATGGATAGGCTAGTTTCTACAGGAGATTTATCAGAAATTTCAGTGGAATTAGCGCACCGATGATGGAAACGGTGAAGAAAATACATAAATCTTTTCACTGGACAGAAGAAGCAGAGAAAAGTTTCAATCCGTTGAAAAGGAAGATTACTGAACAACCAATTTTGGTGTTGCCAGATTTCAACAAGATGTTTCAGGTCAAGTGTGACGCAAGTGGATTTGCAATAGGGGTGGTCTTGAGCCAAGACGATAGACCGATCACATACTTCAGTGAGAAACTGAATGAAGCAAAGATTAAATATTCAACATATGGAAAGGAATTTTATGCAGTCATACAGGCACTAAAGAAGTGGAGGCACTATTTGGTTCCTAAAGAGTTTGTTTTGTACAGTGATAATCATGCTTTGCAATTCGTGACTCAACAGGAGAATTTGAACCAAAGACATGTTAAATGGGTTGAATACATGCATAATTTTACTTTTGTAATTAAACATATTTCTAGAACTGCTAAGAAAGTTGTTGATGCTTTGAGCAGGAAATGTTTGTTGATGCAGGAATTCAGAGTCAAAACATTGGGTTTTGAGAACCTCAAGGAAATGTACAGAGATGACCTAGATTTCAAAGAGGCGTATGAGGCATTTGAGAATCCAATTCTCAGGGATAGAAGCCAATGGACTGAATATATGATCCAGGATGGATTATTATTCAAAGGCAATCAATTATGTATTCCAAAATGCTCCATGAGGGAGAATCTGTTGAAAGAAAAACACAGTGGAGGATTGGTCGGACATTTCAGTCATGAAAAAACATTCTCGAAATTAAATGGCTAATATTTTTGGCCAGGGATGAGGACAGATGTAAAACTATTTGTAGACAGATGCAGAATTTGTTAGCACACAAAAATAAAAAGGCAGAACACAGGGTTATACCAGCCATTACCCATACCGGAGAGGCCGTGGGATGCAGTGAGCATGGATTTTGTATTAGGGCTGCCAAGGACACAACGAGGATTTGATTCGATCTTTGTGGTGGTAGACAAATTTTCAAAGATGGCAGATTTTATACCATGTCAGAAAACCAGTGACGCAACTCATATTGCGAACCTGTTTTTCAAGGAACTTGTCAGACTTCACGGCTTACCCAGACGTATAGTTTCAGATCGAGACACCAAGTTCGTAGGACATTTTTGGAGGACTTTATGGAAGAAGCTGGGGACAAATCTATCTTTTAGCTCAGCTTATCATCCTCAGACGGATGGGAAAACAAAAGTTGTAAACAGAAACTTGGGAGATTTGCTAAGGAGCTTAGTGACTGAACACCACAATCAGTGGGATCACATTCTTCCATAGGTGGAATTTGCTTACAATAATTCATTTAACAGAAGCACAAGGCAGAGTCCATTCCAAATTATGTATGGAATGCATCCAAGAGGAGTTTCTTAATTGAAATATTCAGAACAAAATGAATTCAGGAGTGCTAGTGTAGAGGATTTTGTAGAAGCAATGAAGGAACTTCACATCCAAGTGAGGGAACGTTTGCAGAATTCGAATCAAGAGTATAAACGCAGAGTAGATCAACATAGACAAGAACTTGATTTTGAAGTTGGTGATCTAATTCTTGCACACCTGAGAAAAGAAAGGTTCCCAAGGGGAACATATAACAAACTGAAAATGAAAAAGATTGGACCATGCAAGATCATAAAGAAATTTGGGGCAAATGCATATGAGATTGAATTACCCGATGGGGTCGGAATTTCATCGATATTCAACATCTCAAATTTGTACCCTTATAGAGCTGAAGAAGACAGTGAACAGATAGAGGTTTAGTGGACTATACAAATGCCTATATTTGAAAAGCCACAGAAGGAAAGTATACTTGACAAGAGAGTCAGCAAGAGGACCAGGAGAAAAGAGTATTTTGAATACTTGATCAAATGGAAGGGACATCGAGTTGAATATGCTAGATGGGAGAATGAAACATAAATTCAGAAGCATGGACAGACCGTGAAAGACCTCATGAACAGGAGCCCATGAAAATTTTCAAGTGAGGGAGTATGATGCAGGAGCATCTTCAGCAGCAAGTAAGCTGGAGGCGGAAGACAGCAGGGATGAGTGCCATCACATTTTTGGCACGTGTTGAAAATGTTTGAAATGTTTTTGAAAGTTTGGATGCGCAAACATTAATGAAATAGTTAAGAAGACGTACTTCCATATTGTAAACAGATCTTGAGCGATCTGCTCTCATCTGTAGGATGTAGAGGCATTTATGCATAGTTAATGAAAGTATGTAGATTTAAAAAAATTCTAGATTAAACAGTTTTAGGAGCTAGAAGGAAAATGACTATAGACAGCCTCATCTTTGTATCATTGTATCAGTCATAGATTGGATGAATAAGCACATTAGCATAGAGGATAAGTAGAGAGTTGTAGAGAAGAATCCATGTACAAAAATTCCGAATTAATATATGAAGCTTTGATTCAGACTCATGGTGTTCTAATACTTTATGTGTATACATGCTGAATGTTGTGCTTATGGTTGTTTTACTCTTTCTGTTGTAAATTTTCTTTTATGATATCTATGTATGATTTCATGTTAAGTATTTGAAGTCAGAGAGAGTAAGGGAATGAGTTTCAATTGTTTCTCTTCTTGAGTACAATTTCCCGCAAGGAGTGCAGTGAAGCGTTCGCAAGGAGTGCATTGAAAGAATTCAGAGTTCATCTCTGAAATCTCAGGAGGGATACTGTTGTTCTCAATTCAACTGAAGTGCAAGGCAAGCATAGAAGTTGTGCAAGGTGTGCACAGGATGGTCGAGACCTTAGAACCTATAGACTAAGGTTGAGATATTGAAGGACTATTGTTGCAGAGTTGCACAGATTCAAGAGATTCAAATATTCAGGAATATTTGAAGAAGTGCCGCAAGGAGTGCGAGCATAAGTCTTTTTGGAGGCTCGAGGTTGCAAAGGAAGCTTAGGAGGGTTAGGGCCTTTGAATCATTCAAAAGAAAGGTAGGAAACACCAGTAGTTGTGTGGAGGCTAAATCCCAGAGAAGGATTGCACGTTTGATTTGAGTAGAGGGTTCTTTGAGGAGGAGATTGAACGGTCTAAATTCTCAGAAGAGAACTCCCAAAATAGTGAGGACCGTAGGATCCACAGAAGTTGAAAGGGAGTTAAGTGTTGGACAAATCCACCTTCAAAAAGTAGATTCAACATGGATCATCGATCGTGAATTGTTCAGGTTGTCATATCATTTCGGGAATTTGGAGTTCGGGACTCTGAAGTGTAAGCCAAAATCTTGGTTGATCAAGTTCCCGAAACACGAAAGGAGGTTTCACGTGCGAAGTTAGACAGTGAAGAGTTTGGGAATTCAGAACTTCGGAGTTCGGGGTTTCGGAAGTCCTGAGGACGAGTGATCAAGACTTAATGGGGAGGAAAGCCCGAAATCAGAAGTTGTGGCAGGATATTGTCAGCATTTTGGGGATCGGGTTTTTGGCATTCCAGTTGACAAGGGGTAGAACACTCTACATCACAACCTTTGAAATCGCGAAATGTGAAGAGATTTCGAAAGTGTGTTTCGACATTTCAGAAAATCGGGGTTCAGGAAATTGGTGATCGTGATGACATAATATTAGGGTTGAGAGTTTTGAACTCTCGGTATCCGAAAGCCCGAAAATAAAGGAAACTGTCGAAGGGTGGTTCAAGTTCTGAAAATCGGAAAAAGTGACAGGTGGTAGGAGTCCATGTTAGGAGTATAGTACAGCTTGAGGGGACAGTTGGAAGGTCAGGTAGCATCACGATAGGATTTCTGAAGTCCCGAGAAATGAGACCATTTCGACATTTCAAAATTTTGGGTTCCAGAAGTTATAGGAGACAGAGAGTTCAAGGACAAGCATTTCGAATTCCTGGTATGCGAAATCCGGTATCCCGAAAAGAAAAAGGGAAAAGTCCCAAAGTTTGTGGGGGTTTTGAACGTGGGGTTTATGTTGGTGAATGATCACGCAGGCATAACTTAGGAGGGCCTGTGAATTATACTCAGAAACGGTGAGTGAATAATTTTTTGAGAGGAAATAAGAGAGTCAGTTAGACTCTAAGGGGCTGAAGTTGAAAGATCCTATGTGGACTCCAGCCTGAGGGTTTAGGGGTCTACGCCACAAATAAGTGACCAAATAAATAAGGATTTTCTCTAGAACTCACAAAGCTGCTCAAGAGTTGATAAGACATGGTTGGCTCCCAATACTAGAGGAACCGGGGAAGAACTTAGTCATGGAGGAATTAGTGAATGTGGTTTAAGAAAGTAAAAGTAGGATAAGACAAGTGGTTGAAACATCAACTTTCATCTCAATCGATCTTATTGATCAACATTTGATACAACAAACAAAGCTCCATACTATGATACAAGATGACATGACAAAATTGGAAAAAGAGATGAGTGCCTTAGATGATAGTGTGGCCTTGATTGAAGCAACGCTAGAGAAACTATCTTATAGGAGGATTGAGGCATTGTATAAACAACTGGAAGTTTGGACAACTTATCTCCAGAGAAAAATATCACAGGAAAAGGACAAACCATTGTTTTCTCTTTCATCCTTTTCCCAACCATCTCAAATTTCATCATTGTGTGCCACTTGCCATAAGAAAAGGAAATGTGAATAGTCTTGTAACTGCTCCTTCAAGAAGAAGGTGAAAATAAAAATATGAGTTACCATTATGTGTATAAAGTATATTAGAAACTCTAAAATGAGGAATTTTAGATTTTTGGCTTTTCAAGCATTGTATAGACCCAATAACTGTTTCAAGAACTTATACAATGTTAATGAATATTGAGAAGCTCTTAGGGCCAATACTTTTAGAAGAAATTATGTGTAGAAACTTATCGAAGCTTTGAACTACTTCAACTGAGAATGTTTGTTGTTTCTATGGACTGTAAGAATGATTTATTTGTTGTTGACTAATTCTTATGCAATCTCAATTACCTTTTTGCAGTATTGGTATTTCTTCGAATATTTCCATGCCTTGAGTTTCATGAGTTGTTACAGTTTATGTTAATGTAATATGGACTAATCTGATTATATACTTACATGTGTTATTTCTTCCAATCTTTCTCTTTTCATACAACTAACTGTGCTAAAGTAGTTTTAATATTTGGTTGCGTTATAACTCACTGGTTACTCTAGTTTCACTCCTAGATAGGATAGGTTAGCATAGATTAGAGATAGGTTGGTTGTTCTTATTTTACATACATGGTATTCATCTACTTCTTTGCATTACATCCAATCTCGCATCGGTACGTCGGACCTTAACTGATAATAAAATAAAAGATTAGCAATAATGGCATCCAGGCCAAATTCTGGATGTGAATTCTACCCCAAACGGTGTATAGTCTAATTGGGACCTTATACCAGGAGTGCCCCTTGTTGTTGTCAGGAGAATTTATACCCCTCAACAAAACTGGCGCTAGAAGGAGGGCCATCTTTTATGGCTAACATACATGACTTAAGTAATAACCGAAATCAGTCTTCAATGAGTAATCCTAGCTCACAACATACTTTATTTGCTCGAACAAAGTCTGAACAAGAAGTTATTTATGAAGACTCGAAGGGTAATTTTGGAAGTGCTTCCGGAAGTCCAGAAATACATTCTGAAACCTGGTATCGCATACCTTGAGAAGAACTTCACAAAACCCATAGAATCACTCATGATTACGCAAAATTATTCAGAAAGTTACCCACAACTTCTGCACTTCCTAGAAGAAAATCCACTCGTGTTGAATGTCCTGACACAAAGCCTGATTTTTACGTCAAATCTTTAGACGATCTTATTGAAACTACAATACACGAGGTTCCAGTACCCTTAAGTAGAGCTGTGCATTTTCTCACTGAACCTGAAGAAGAAGAATTTGAAGGTGAACAACCTGAAATCACCTTAGAAAAAATAATGGGAGAAAATAGGAACTACAGAGAGGTCATACGATGATGGAGAGCCCAAGGATATTTAAATCTGGTTGGTGAAGTACATGAAATTCAAAATAAATTTGATAGAATTTTACCTAAATTTGATCCAGACAAACCCGGATCCCTGAGAGATCATATAAATAATTTATTTTTGGCCATACGTCTTCGAGGAGTACAACATGAATATGTAGTGTGTATATTATTTCCTTATACTTTTTCTAGGAAAGCCTCTACTTGGTATTTTAATTTACCCATAGGATCAATTATAGACTTCGACAATTTTGAAAGGCTCTTTATGAGAAAGTTTGGAGAAAGAAAAACAAATGCATGTCTACATAATGAGCTAGGAGCCATCAAAATGGAAAAGAAGAAAAGAGTAAAACATTTTAACTAAATATTTATAAATGTATTAATTAATTTTCTCCATGAGGTATCTCCTGCTCAATCTTTAGCCATTTAATATTATACAGGTTCCTTAACCCCATCTATCGGGATGTTTGTAAAATGATCCTACAAAAACACTTTAGCATTAAACTTTGATGAAGTGGAAACCGTGGAAAGAGAGTTGTCAGTATATGACCAACATCCCCATTATGAGGAAACTAAGTTGGTTGGGAAGAATCCATTGTTATTAGCTAAACCACCTAACAAGGAAGCCAGGGACACTGACAATGTGGTTAAAATGGCTAAGAAATTATCGAATGAAGTGGTAGACTTAAATAAAAACGTTGGTGAAGGATCATCGAAACCATGATTTTTTTGTCCATTTTTTAAGAAACAATACAACCCACCACAACCATAAGAACCCTCACACATGGATTTCAATCTAGATGGTTTCAGTAACGATATTTTTTTCTCTTACCATCAACAAAAACATCCTGAACATACGTGCCCTTAATGGATCAACTCTATGTCATTGGTAATAAATTAGTTGCTTGATCGACAAATTTTAGAAGATGAAAGTCATGCACCAGTTTCTTATGATACTACTAACAAAGCACTTCTAGAATCAACTATACTCTTCTAGGACTGGTGTGTGGAATCTGATGATGAGAAAATCGAAGAAATCCTTGCGAGCGATACTCAAGTTGTAAAAGCTACTACCCCAAAAGGTTATAATTTGTGCAGCAAAGGTCCACCATCTGACACTCTATCTCCCAAAGGAGAAAACATGCCTCTCAGGAAAATAACACCTCCCCTTGTCCTCCCTAAACCAAGCAGTAAAATTATAGAAAAAACTAATATTAAAACTAGAAAGAATGTGGTAGAAAATAAAGATAAACCAAGCACATCAAGCACTATTAAAAATGATGAAAAAGTGATTCAAGGGAAATCTCGACAAGTTAATAATGATTCGAATTCACGCCCTAGATTATAACATAATCAAAGATATGAAGAAAATTAAAGCCAATATCTCCATGTTCGATATTTTCTCACTTCCACAACAACGTGAACTCCTACATGACACTTTCAAACCTCATGAAACTCAAACAAAAACTGTTGCATCTTTTGAAAGTTTATCTTCTAGAAACAATACACTAGAGATTCACAAGGTAGAGATAGTATCTTCTATAAATGCATCTAGCATAGGCGTTTCTTCAAAATCCCAGATACCACATTTTCTTCTTACTTATGAGATTTTCAATTTCAATGTTCATAATTGTTTAGCAGATTTTGGTGCCTCTTCTAACATCATGCCTTTTTTTGTTTTCCAAAAGATAAATTTCATCCCACAAAAAAAAAAAAACTAGGATTATCTAGTTAGATAGAACATATGTTAAAGTGAAAGGGGAAATCAAGATGTGTTAATCAGACTGTCATCTGATCCAAGAGTTCATCAAACTATAGACATAGTTGTGGAAGACATCTGAGAAATTTATGGTTTGCTCTTAAGCAAAGATTGGTCAGCCAAACTCCAAGGCTATTTCACTATTGATTGGTCTCATATGTGGTTTCCCCATAAAGGTAAAGTAAATCAAATCTGGGTAAATAGTGAAGCACACATGAATCACATGGTGACAAAATTAGAAGGTAAAAACGAACCAGATGGCTTTGCTCATTCTATCCTAGGAAACTATTTTTTCAAGATTGATTATGATTGTTATGAAGCCTAGACTTCTGAGATACCATATGAACTACAATAAATCCTCCACCCACGAGCACATATGGCACCTATCCCATACTTACTAACTTAGGATTTAGTTTAACTAATGAAACTGATCTCCTAGACATATGTACCATGCTATTTGATAGTTCCAAAACTCAGGATGGAGCCGACATAGGATGTGTATTGATCGACCCTAGTCAAGTAAAAACACTCATATCAGGTCGATTAGAATTTGAATGCACCAACAACATTGTTCAATACAAATCCTTAGTGCAAGGTCTCAAAATTGCCAATGACCTCGAGGTAAAACATTTGAAAGTGTTTGGTGACTCAAAGATTATTGTTCAATAGGTAAGAAATACTATTCACTGCATATCTCCACATCTGAAATCCTATCAGCAAGAGGTATGCAATTTTATTTATTCATTTGATGCATTTAATATTAATTCTATACCCCATGATCAAAATGTAGACGCTGATGTTTTGACCAATGAAACATCTAGGTTCATGCCTCTTGACGATGGTTTTTCAATTGAATTAATGTTTAGGCCATTCGTACTTGACAACATCACAAGTTGGAGAGTATTCGACTGTGATTCTCAAATTGTAAACTTCCTTACTAGTTTGGAGACATTCCAAAAATCAGTGATCGATGATGAAATTCACTAATAAGAGTTGTAGGCTTATCGAGAAGAAATTGATAAGATAAAGACAAATTGTGTTCCAAAGAACATTTTGACTCTTGAGAAGTTATTTGATTTACAATCTAAATTCAGGAGGACAGCTAATCCGAAGACCAATAGCTCCATGATGATGCATTTCTTGGTAAATTTGGGAACATATGAATAGCCTAAATATGTCAACCTGGGAACCTATTGTTCAGATTCAGAAAAAAATACGTTCACAGAGTTATTCAAGAAGTATCGAGATGTTTTTTCTTGGACATATGACGACTTGAAGACTTATGATACACAAATAATACAACATGTGATTCCCATCAAAGAAGGGTTCGAGCCATTTCATCAAAAGCTTAGGAAGATTCATCCTACTCTTGAACCTCTTATACAAAAGGAACTCAAGAAGTTATTAGATGCTCGAATAATTTTTAAAGTAAGACATTCAAATTGGGTATCTAATATGGTGCATGTGAGGAAAAAGTAAGGAGAAACAAGAATCTGTATAGATTTTGGAAATCTGAATTGCGCTTCCGACAAGGATAACTACCTAGTTCCCCCAATGGAACAAATCCTACAACTCATCTATGGATATCAACTATTCTCCTTACTAGACGAATTTTCGTGATACAACCAGGTTCTTGTAGCAAGACCAGACCGATTAAAGACCAATTTTCTAACTAAATGGGGAA
This sequence comes from Picea engelmannii, assembly GCA_009831015.1. NCBI lineage: Eukaryota > Viridiplantae > Streptophyta > Pinopsida > Pinales > Pinaceae > Picea > Picea engelmannii. The sequence continues at coordinate 68,110 of ML815138.1, forward strand.
CTTATGCTTACAGAAGGATGTCTTTTGGTCTTATGAATGCAGCAACTGCTTTTCAAAGAGAAATGGATATTTCTTTCAAAGGTTTAATTGGTCAAAGTGTAGTGGTTTACCTTGATGATGATACAGTTTATTCAAAGGAAAGAGGAGACCACCCAAAGCATCTCAAGGAATTTTTTTGAGCGTTGTAGAAAATACGGAATTTTGCTTAATCCCAAGAAAAATGCATTCCCTGTTTCAAAAGGAATTTTATTGGGACACATTTTTTCAAAGCAAATAATTTTAGTGGACCCAGAGAGAACCAAATCCATTTTACAAATTTCTCCACCGCACAAAAAAAGGTCTATGCAATCTTTTTTTGGCAGAATCAATTTCGTTAGAAGATTCATTCCAGACGTCGCTGATATTGTAAAACCTTTACTAAACATGATTAAAAAGGATGTACAATTCAAATGGACAACTATGGAAAAGGAACCATTTGAAAATATGAAAATCACCATAGCCAATGCCCCATCCCTTTGGATTCTTGTTTTTTCAAAAGATTTCCTACTACATACATTTGCATTTGAGCATTCACTAGCAGTAATACTCACTCAAAAATAGGAGCAAGGAGATGAGTATCATGTTTCTCTTATGAACACTGGGTTACAAGGCATTGAACTAAATTATGCTTCAGTAGACAAAAAAGTATTTTTTGTACATAAAGTAATCAAGTAGTTCAGACCGTACATCCTAAAAAAATGTACTAAAGTCATCTTCCCACACCTTGAAGTGAGATCCTTTTTTGTCCAAAAGGAATTGGGAGAAAGACAAGGAAATTGGATCGCATCTTTGCAAGAGTATGATCTAGAATTTAAACTAGCCAACATTGTAAAGGGTCAAGTATTGTTTAAATTAATAACCCAAGGAGTTGATGTTGAATAACAAGAAGAGGATGGCTGACAAGATGAACAAATCATGCATACACAACAATTTCCATATGTACTCTCCATTGAAGGATCAAGTTACAATGATCTTAAGTATTATTTACAACATGGAACCACTCTAGATCATCTCAATGCTAAACAAAGAAGAGTGTTATACAATATCGATTATTACATGGAATCTTGTTTAGAAATAATTACGATGGAGTGTTACTCAGATGTATTGAAAAACAAGAAGTTGATAAGGTGTTAAAAGATATGCATGATGGTCCAACTGGTGGTTATTTCTTAGAAGATACAAGAGGTCATAAAGTGTTAAGAGAGGGATAATATTGGACCACCCTTTTTAAGGATTCTCACGTTACTCAAGAAGCTGTAAATCATGTCAAAACATAGTAGGGAGAGAACACAATGCCTCTCTTCTTCTCCATCCTGTAACAGTGGAAGAACTATTAGAGCAGTGGGGATTAGATATTATTGGTGAGATAAATCCTCATTCATCTAAACAACAAAGGTATATTCTAACCACAAATGATTATTTCACACGTTGGATTGAAGAAATTCGTTTAGTCAAAGTGAATGAAGAAGTAGTGATTAATTTTATTGAGCAACACATTATCACGAGGTTTGGTTTTCCTAACTCTTTAGTATTTGATAATGCTTCTTAATTTTAATCTTTGAAATTATCTGAGTATGCATTAGAAAAGGGAATTATTTTAAAGTATTTAGCTAACTGTTACCCCCAAGGAAATGGCCTAGCACAATCCATAAACAAGAACATCATTTGTATCCTAAAGAGAACAGTGGTCGATCACCAGAGAAATTGGCATAATGCATTACAAAACGCTCTCTGGGCAGATCGTGTCACCCCAAAAGCCTCTATCAGAACATCACCATACTTTTTGGTGTATGGGAAATAATTTGTGTTACCATCGAACATTTACCTTCCCTCTTTCCAACTTACACAACAGTCTCAAGGCAGAGAATGCCCAGTTATCCAAAGTTGTATCAATACCTTGCTAAACCTTGAAGAAATACGTGACTGGACTATAACCAAGTTTGAATCCCATCAACAAACTATAAAACATTGGTTTGATAAGAAGTCTGTCGGTGAGAAAGAATTCCAAGTTGGGGATCAGGTCCTAAAATGGGATAAACCACATGAAGATAAAGGGAAACATATGAAATTTCAACAACTTTATCTTGGTCCATAGCTTATCAAAGAAAATATTGGCCAAGGCACCTTTCTATTACAAAACCTTTAGGGAGAAATTGACTCTCTCCCTGTAAATGGCCAAGTTCTAAAACATTATATCAGTTATCCCTTGAAGCTATTGATCACTTGTACATAAATAAAACATGTTTCTAGTTTTTATTTTTTGACTTTTGTTTCCTGTTGACGGGCGAAATTGTCCGTCCGTCAACTGAGAGAGTGGAATCGGTCTAGGGTTGTCCAAATAACCCAAGCCGTTTGGAATGAACCACCCTGACGAGTTTAACGGCTCCGTTGGCCGCTCTAAGGTCTTTTAAGAAAACCAAAGAGAAAACTAATCTAAACTAACTAAACTAACTAAAACAATCTAACTAAAAATAAAAGAAACTAAACTAATTAACAATAAACAAATTAACTAAAAACAAACAAACTAACTATTACACTAATCTAATTAAAACAAACTACTAAATAAACTAAAACTAAACATAACTATTCTAACTATTATATACAATCTACTAATTATTATTATAATAACTCAAATCAACTATCTAATTACAAGCTGCAATATTACTTATTCACAAATGTACACTATAAACAATCTACAGATTTAATTAAAACCTGCAAAACTCATGTGTTTTCTGCCCTAAGATAGCAAGATATGTTTTTTGATTTTTTATATTTTATGAAAAAGAAATAAAACTGCTGAAATTAAACGATCTAATATAATTACTGAAATTAAACAATCTAATATAAATCTAATTAAAATTATTTCTAAACTAAACTACTTAATGAAAACAACAAAGAAAAGACTAACTGACCTGGAAGCGCTCCTAATTTGTCCCGTATGTGATGACTCTGAAGCTGGTCGGAGGAAGGAAACTCGCACCGGTTAATCCCAAAGCTTCTCGTAAACGATTAGCTGCGCTGCTCTTTGAGTGTTTACAGGACAAACAAGACATAAAAAATCATAACAATCTTATGATTTATAAATCTCTGCAATAAGGGAAACTTGTTATGCAAAAACTTATATTATATAATTCAACTCATGAAGAAGATAAACCTGTCATTCACAAACTGAACTAAACAATTGCTATGTTTTTTATACAATTGGAAGAAACCAGATATGGATTACAGTGATTAAAATTATATCATTTGCACATGATATAGATAGCTAAAGTAGTCATAAATCATAAACAAATTGATATACACAACATGAAACAAAATATTGATATAATGAGAAGCTAAAGCTGTGACAAAACACCAAATTCTGCTTCAGTCTGTATTAAAAATCCATATCCTTGTTCTCCCACAAATGAGGATGAACCTTATTACAAAAATCATAAGTATATATAAGTCTCTCCACAGGGTAAAACCTCCCTGTAGATAATATCAAAATGTTTTACATAATCTGGGAAATATCCCAAAATCAACTAAACTAGGAAATCAAAATGCAAGTGAAATCTTTGAAATATCCACTAACTGCCCATCAAAGCCACTGCCATTTTGAATTGATATGCAATAGACCAAAAATAACCAATTAGATAGCCATTTCATCAACAAAACAATAAAAAATTGATCCTACAGACTTAGATACAGAATCATCTGATTCTGTAGCTAGTCTAAAATAGCATACAGGACAAGATAACAATCAAATGAAATCTTTTCAAAAGAATCAAATTCAATTTAATTTTCTTTTAATAAATATTAAAAAACGAATCACTAAGGGTTCAAATGAGTTTATTATGCAAATTAAACAAAATCGAAAAGGATTCAAATGAAACAGGATAAGAATGCTCTGTTTTTTAGTTGCCATAAAATATGGTCAAAACATAACAGGACCGTTTCATATCAAATAAAATCAATGGTGAATCCTATCATATAAGATACGATGTAACACAATCATAATGGAACACCATCAAAATTGATTTGTTACGGCTGTAACAATGCGCATAAGATTCATGTTGTTTCAATCAAATACCAATATAGAAGGACTGTTATGATTATAGTCAAATAAAACATTCATAACAACATCAAACTTCGCCATAGATTTCGATCGTTGAGCGTTTACACAGTCAACAGACAAGATCACATAGTGATCATAACCATCAACAACAGTGATAATCATAAACTGGGCAACAATCGAAACAAATCGTAACTGAGTCAAATATGGAAACAAATCGTAATCCTGGGCATAATCACTTTCGTTCCCAAATCAATTTTAAACAGTATATTTGTTGCAATATGAATTGAACTGATAACACGGTCAAACAATGCGAATCGATTGGTTGGATATAATAGTTATGATTCATATCTATTCACAATTTGGTTATGCATTAACAGAATGGTATTCGAATTGGTCAAAAAGAGCATGGAATGTAAAATCATAACAGTTAACCATTATTGCGAACCATATCGTATAGAATATAACCAATTTGAATCGAAACATTGACTGTGTTTGAAATTGAAATACCAGAAACAACATTATGTTTAGAAAAGATATTAACAACTTCACTAAACAACAGAGTATTCAATACAAGCCAAATTAAAACAATCAAATCCATACCACGATTAATCGAATCAAAGCTAAATCCAATCAAAACTAATCCGGCAAATGAAATTCAATTTAATCAAAACAAAAATATGCATATAGTGCATGCTTATGTGTCAAAGCAAATCCATGCTGCAAACAGAGTTAAAAGTTTGTCATATAAATAGGTGATAGTCATACCAGTGAGGCTGCTCGGGCTATGCCAATTTTGAATTAACAACCGCTATAGCCGACTCCACATTCTTAAACAAAATCGAACCTGTTGTTCGTTGTTTCTTATCAGTGGCTGTCAATTATCATTTTGACTGGTGAGCGCTGCAACTTGATCCTCCAGAGCATGAATTCTGGACTGTATCATTGGCACATCAAGGTAATACCTTTCTAACCACGAGCCACACTGATCACATGGTGGAGCTTCTACTTGAGATAGAGCGGGAGGGGGTTTTGACGAGTCATCAGGGGTTTCACGAGGCATTTTGATGCCTGGATAATTAGTATCATTTCACAAGCAAGGTGGTAGATTTTTCACAAAGTCATATGAGGGTTTGTCACACAGACCTTTAGAATAGGGATACTCACTTGCCAGGTAACGTTCTACCTCTGAGTCAGAATCTTCACTCACCATGATAGGGTCAGGGTTGACAGGATGTCTCGGTTTGTTTCTTGCCATGCGAGAGATTAATCGGGCATTCTTTTTTCCTTAAGAATTCGTAGTAGGTTTGGCCTTAGTCCTTTTAGCCACGGGTTTAACATTTTCCACATCCTTGGTGACAGAGTTGGGTAGGTCGATAGGTGAGTCAGGTAGGGGTTTAGGTAACAGAGCACTGTAAGGTACAGGGGGTACAGATTTGTTGTCGCTCACCACAGGTTTGTCAACCTGTGGTGGGCTTGAGTCCTCAAATTATTACGAATAAGAAACTCATTCCAACAGTCTCGGCGTAACCCCAAATGACAAACCACAAGCATTTTAATTAACCCAAAGTGAAAAAGGTTGTTATCGGCATGGTTCCGTTTATATCTTTTAGACCTTTTAAACAGACTCCTATGCAAGTAATAAGGCATATTAAGCTCATAGCCCATGAAAACCATAAGTAGCCGAAGGTGGTACAAGAAAACGAAACCATACTAGCCCTCGCAGGTGATGAACTGCTTGGTTATCATCAACAAGTCATGCCAACGTTGCTTGAGCATATTCGTGGATAAACCTTTGTCACAGGAGTTCACCTTTCGACACTGGAAGAGCAATGTCCACGGGACATCTTCCACTTTGCATTTTTTTGACCATTTCTGTCCAGTAGCAGGCAGACCGGTAGCGAAACTGAGAAATTGCTCGTCAATTTCTAATTGCACATCCCCAACCTTGGCTCGGCAACCATCAAAGGTTAATAAGAATTGTCGAGCCACGCAAGGGTTACAACCATCAAACTTCTGTATAAAAGGAAGCCATCCAAATTCCTCAAGGTCATTGTAAGCACCGTCGAACATCAACAAAGCTTGGAAACCATTGGGTTCATCCCTTACGACTGGAGCCATGGTGCGGGTGCATGGTAGGGTTCGGATTACACACACAGGAGAAAAATCGTTTGGGCTAATAGCTGAGAACGATGAAAGGGGAAGCAAATTAATGTGCGCGTGCGAGGGTGGTGAGATTATCACCGCCATGGAGCATAGTAATGACAAAGTACAACGTTGTTCAATCAATCATAATATTGTTTAAACCATATTAATCGGCCAACCCAAAAATTAAACGGTGGATGGTATACCAATATGCCAATGTATTGTTTGAAATCATGAATGTTCAATACGAAATCAAACCCAAAGTTTAATATGTATCCAATCGCGTCATTGCATAACTTCAAACTATTTCCATTCAATATGAAATCAAACTCATATGTTACCCACGCGCTTGCTGCATAATGTGTAGTCAAAGTTTATAAAACATTGTGACAAGAGGTAAAATCGATAAGCCAAGAGCTTATAATAATAAGGATCACATCATATGAAAACCAAAATCAACCATGACCCCTATATAATTAAGTATAACTCATAAATTTTCATGCTCAATGCCTTATCAATCAAACAGAAGTCAAGTTGCGCAATCAAAGTAAGAATAGGCAAATGGACATAGATCGAAAAACCATTCCAGCCACTTAATAAGAAACCAAAGGTAAGTTCCTTTCAGAATATCAAAAAAAAAATCATGACAATTCAAATAACGATGGAGGATTTTTCACGCTTTCAGTCGTGAAAACTAAATCGACCAATTTGCAAGTGTCGCATGAAATGAAAATATCGTCTATTTGCAAAAAGCGATGGAAATTTGAAGTTCAAGAGACATAGGTGTAGGCAGCTTTTAGGGCATTTGAAAAATTGAATTGGCTACCAACAATAGCGACGCACTGGGAGAAGTAGTTATCTCTGTCAAAAGAAATAAATTTAGATTAGGACAACAAAGAAAAATTCAACTCAAAAACAACAACCAGAAAATCGTACAAACATCATCATTTACCATCTTTTCCAGTGATGTTTTAAAAGATGAAAACTAATAACAGTCTTAGGATCAGCAAGTCACAATTTTTATAATGAAATCTTCAATACTGTTGGCATGGCCACTGCTGCCAGCAGGCGTCCATAGCCTCGACAGGGTTGCCATTTAACCCACTCAGACATCCATATCCTGTCAAGAAGCTCTGGATCAGAATAAAGGACATTAAGAGGTTATTTATAATTTTTTACAGATTTTCATTTACCCGACATTGCTTCGCTGCCAGCAGGCGTGTTCAGTACCCCGACGAAGTTATCTTGGTGCCATGCTTGCATTTACCGGCTTCCAGCAGACCTGTTCAGTATCCCGGTGGGTTTACAAACACTTCCCACAACTCTTATTAACATTTTTTTTTTTATTTTATTTATTTTTTTTATTTTTTTATGGATAGCTGAGCGGGGTGACGCTAAAAAATCTTGATTATTTTATCATATTTTTTAGACCTCATCAGAATTTTTTGACACTATCCTTTATTCAGCTCCAAAAATGTTTTATTTACAAAACACCTTGCTATGACAGGGAGACATCCTTTTGAGTCATTCCTCTACGGAAAAGGGACAGCGTAAAAAGATAATAGATGATCATGACAAACTTCACTCAGAGATTGAAATTAGTAAACTTCTTTCAAACAACAAAATTTCCAACATAAATATCAGTTTTTAGAAATACATCACTGATGTTTGTACAACCTTTCAGAAGTTATTTCAGCGAAGAGATTTTCCTATGGTCTTAATCTGAATGGCTCAGTGCACAAGTATGCATATGTTTCAAAAACACACAAAACTGATCAATCCCAATCAAAACCAAAAATAAAAGGAAGTGAAAAATAAAAACAAAAGGAAATATTTACATAATATACAAGGGTAGTAATCAAGCAAAGTATCTTTTCAGGGCTTGAACATTCACCGGATAGGTGTCAAGCTGCCCTTCAAGATTCTGTAATCGAAAGAAACTAGGACCCAACTTTTCAGCAATCAAAAATGGCCCAAGACACAAATTTTGAAACTTGGTGTGCTCACCCTTTCCTTCGTGTGGTTTGTCCCACTTTAAGACGAGATCGCCTACTTCAAAATTCCTATCAGAAGCAGAACTAGAATCAAACCATCTTTTAATCAGTTGTTGATGTTGGTCTAGTTTACGCTTAGCTTTGGTTCTTACTTCTTCTAACTTCATCAAAGCGTTAATACGGCTTTCTAAAGGGGGACAATCTTCTTCTTGAACTTTTTGTGACAATTGAAGCGAAGGAAGAAGAATGTGAGGTGGCAGAATGGCTTCTCTGCCATAAACGAGAAAAAAGAGGAAGTTACCTATAGCGGCTTTGGGTGTTACCCTGTCAGCCCACAACACATTAAGCAGTGCATTGTGCCATTTTTTGTGATTTTCAGCCACGGTTCTCTTGATAATTTTGATCAAGTTCTTGTTTGTTGATTCTGCTAAGTCGTTGCCCTGGGGGTAATAGCTAGCAGAATACTTCAGTTTTATTCCTTTCTCTAAAGCGAACTCACTCATCTCAAGAGAAGAAAAGTATGAAGCGTTATCAAAGACTAGACAATCATGGATACCAAAACGAGTGATGATATTCTAGTTTAGAAAAGAAATCACCTGACTTGTGTTAACAGTTCTTAGCGCGGCGGCTTTAGACCATCGAGTAAAGTAATCAGTGGCTGTCACAATATACTTGTGCAGTTGTGAGGATGGAGGGTTAATAGGACCAATGATATCAAGGCCCCATTGCTGGAAAGGAGAATCGACTGAAACAGGTTGCAAGGGGAAGGCTGGTTTTTGCAATCACCCTGATGCTTTCTAACAAATGACACATTTATGACACAAGGCATGGGCATCCCTAAAGAGTGTCGGCCAGTAGTAACCAAATCTTAAAACCTTATGGGTAGTGGTGTCGCCACCGAAGTGACCACCATCTTCTCTTGCATGCAACTCAAGCAAGACTTTTTCTGCTTCATCCTTTTCAAGACAACGCATCAGTACGCCGTCAAAATTCTGAAAAAACAGTATACCATTTACTAGATGAAAGGAGGCAGACTTTAGTCTCAACGCTCTTCTTTTGGCTGGGTCAAGGTGACAGGGTGCTGATCCATGTTCAAGATAGTGTCTAATATCATCGTACCAAGGACTTACGAGGTTTTGTGTGCAACAAATCAAACTCTGGTCATGTTGTTCTAGGTTTGACGTATCACTATCTTCTTGTTGTTCGGTTTCTGAATCAACTACCAACTTACACAACCCTTGGCCTCTCACGATCTATGCTGGGGTGATTTCTAAGTCATACTCCTGTAAAGAGGTGACCCAGTTGGCTCTTTTCTCTCCTAACTCCTTTTGCACTAACAAGCTCCTTACGGTAGGGTAGGGGACAATGATCTTCGTCCTTGACTTCAAAAGATAGGACCGGAAATGCTTAACTGCCTTGAAGACAGCATAGGCTTGTCGATCAACCGCTGGATAGTTAAGTTCAACACCTTTGAAAGAAGAGCTCATAAAGGCGATGGGTACTTTGTTGTTCTCGGAGTTCTTCTGAGTTAGGACCGTGGCATAGGAACGATCAGAGGCAAAAGTATAGAGTGTAAAGTCTTGAGAGAAATCAGGCCTCATGAGAGACGGAGCATCTATTATGGCCTTGTTTATAGCATTGAAAGCCTGGTTTTCTGTGGGTCCCCAGTGATATTGGGTGTCTTTCTTAATCAGATTCTGTAGAGGCCTAACCATTTCGGAAAAGCTGGGGACAAATCTTCTCACGAAATTAATCTGGCCTAGGAAAGACTGCATGGATTTTTTGGAGGTAGGTGGGGGAAGTTTAGCGATGACTTGAGTCCTCTCGGTGTCAATAATCATTCCATCACTAGACACAATGAATCCTAGTAATTTACCCTGTTCTACTACAAAGATGGACTTCTTGGGGTTCAAGGAGATGCCGTATTTATGACATCGTAGCAGAACAACTCATAAGTGAGCTAGATGATCGTCTTTGTTTTTCGAATAAATGGTCACATCATCTAAGTAAACTACTACGAAATGATTGATTAAGCCTCTAAAAGCAATGTCCATTGCTCTCTGAAAGGTAGCACCAACATTAATCAATCCAAAAGGCATTTTGCGATAAGCATAAGTGCCCCACGGGGTACGGAAGGTAGTTTTTAGTTGGTCTGATAGAGACATCAAGACTTGGTTGTATCCAGACAAACCATCTAGTAAGGATAGCCTCTCGGAACCAGAAACTTGTTGAAGGATCTGTTCCATGGGCGGGACAGGATAATTATCTTTGTCAGACACTTTGTTGAGGTTTCGGAAATCGACACAAAGTTGAATTTCTCCTTTTTTCTTCTGCACTGGGACGAGGTTGGATACCCATTGAGTATGTCTAACAGGAAAAATTATTTTAGCACCAAGGAGTTTATTCAATTCTTTTTGTACGGTCGGTTCTAATTTAGGATGCATTTTCCTCAGCTTCTGTTGGAAAGGTAAGGTTTGGGGTTTCATCGGGATGACATGCTGTATAATATTAGGATCGAATGTTTTAAGATCATCGTAAGTCCATGCAAAGACATCCTTGAATTCTTTAAATAATTTAACAAAAGCAGCTTTTTCTTGTCTAGAACATCCCAAGCCTAAGTTGATACACTGAGGATTTTCACTAGTCCCTAAATTGACTTTCTCATAAGACAATGAGGAACTGTTGGTTTTGCAATTGACCGTCTTTTTAAATTTATCTTCAAAATCATAAAACTTTTCTAATCTAACAACAGATTTGGGTATGAAATTTACCATGTCCGACAGAGCTTTAGGAGATTTTGGATTAGGTATTACCGTAAAGTCATGCAAATTGTCGTTATGCGTTTGTTCATCTATCACAGTGCCTTGAAAGGTTTCTTCCATGTGCAGAAAGTTAATGATCTGCTGATCATCGTCAAATACTCTCCAGTTTGTGATATTGTCAGGAACAGATGGTCGAAACAATAGCTCCATGGAGAATGTGTTTGGGGATAAGCCTTCTGTAGGAAGAAGTTTAGAGGCAACATTAGCTAGTAGATCTGCTTCAGCATTATTTAATCTAGGAATGGAATTTATATTAAAAGCAGAAAATTTGTTCATTAAACTCCATACCTCCGACTGGTAACTTTTGAGATGCGGGGAAAGACAATGTATAGAATCTCTCACCTGTCTAACCACTATCTCAGAGTCGCCGAATACAACCAGATTTTGAATGTGCATGTCCAAGGCTTTTTTGAGACCTTGCAGTAAAGCCTCATATTCTGCAGTATTGTTAGTACATTCAAATTCTATTCTACAAGCCAATAATGTCTTATTACCTGCCGGATCGATAATGATGCAGCCTGCCCCAGCTCCTTCTCTAGACTTGGCACCGTCGAAATATAGGGACCAAATTTGATTTCCATCGGGCTCATGGGATTGTTGGATAGAAGCTGTTGGTTGCACATATGCTATGATCTCGGACTGTTGTTCTGGATTGTTGATAGGTGAAACTTCAGCCATGAAATTTCCGAAGTAGGTGTCCATCCCTTTGACTTCAGGTGAATCAGCGGGAGGTGTGTATGGTTCATTTGGGTCGTTCAAATCCATGACCGTGAACTTGAGGTAACGCTCACGTTTCACTCTGATCTTGTTGGGCTTACCGTTTTCTGGAAGCCATAAGTGAGACCAGTCCGTAGCTAAGTAACCGTGTAGCTACTCCGACCAGTCCCTGCTAAAAAACAGACCATACACTTCAGGAATATCTACCACAATTATATCAATAACCTGATGAACCTTTGGGTTAGACGATAATCTAATCAATACATTTTTTAGTTCGCCTATTATTTTAACATCTGATCGATCAAGTTGTATAATTTTCAAAGAAGATGGTTCTACTTCAGTGTTAATCTTTTGGCAGACTGACTAGGGCATCACATTTGATGATGCTCCTGAGTCAACCATACAATTATGCACATTTCTGTTGAAGATTTCGAAAGTTAAAAGAAAAGGAGGTACATTCTTGCGAGTACTTAGAGTAGTAGCTTGTGGTTTCTTACTCGTATTCTCTAATGCTACTTTATCTACATTATTTACATTATTATTTACAGGAGTTACAGGAAGGCTTCCTTTATCTTGAGGATCAGGATTGTTTTTTGTGGAAGTCTTCTGAGGCACTTTGCTTTGCACAACCTTATTGCCATTTGAATTACCATTCTTGCCATTTTCTGAAATATTTTGCAACATCTTCTGTAACAAAAATGGAAACTTCAACAACTCATAAATAGAAATGTTAGCCCGTAATTTTTTAAGATCTTCAACAACATCATAATCAAGTTTAGGGCTGACATTACTCTGTTTTATTTTTGCTGATTTAGATGGCTTTGGAGGTGAAGTTGTAATGTTTTCAGCAGGAGGTTTATTTGTTGTCTTACTCCTAATGTTGTAAGGGTGAACAGTCTCGAAGTTAGCTTGAAAGATGCTATCCAAGAGATGTCCAAAGATGTTTGGAGAAGACTCTTCTTCTTGAACTGTTTCCTGCTTTGCTTCCTCCTGAGGGATTTCAGGAGGCATCAAGTTATCTTGGGCTTCTAGTATTGTCTGAAGAGCACATTGCAAAATTTCTAGGTTCAAGCCTTCAGGGTTTGGATTAGGCCGGTTGGTTTGAAAAGGCTTTCGAAAAGGAGGTTTGTAGGGTCCTTTACTCGAGGAGGCTTCCTCAGTTGACCTTTTTAAATCTATAACTTGATTAGATAATTTTTGTACAACTTTAGTTAAATTTTCCAAATCAGAGTTTTCAGGTTGTGTTTTGTTTTGTGTAGGTCTGGGGAGAATTTCAATCTTCTTTTTGGAAGAAGAAACAGTCTCAGTTTCATTGCTAGAAGAGTCCTTAAGGCTAAGTATGTCTTTTTCAATCTGAGTAGCCTCTTCGAAGGCTTCTAACAACGTGGCCTTTTTAGAATGTTTGACCCAAATAGCTATACTTTGATGTAGAGCTTTAGTGTAGTAAGCTATTACAAGACTCTCAGCAGGCATAGAATCTGCAGGGATTCAATTTTTAAGGGTTAAGAATCTTTGATTAAAATCCTTAACTTTTTCTTTTGGGTTCATTTTCAAGCTTGAGAGATCCATGACCAAGACTTTCGGAGGTTTACCATCTCCGAATTTTTCCAAAAAACATGACTCAAACTTTTCCCAAGACACTATGGTATGGGGCTGTTGGGCAAAGTACCAAGTGGATGCATTACCCTCAAAGGTGTAAGGGAACAACCTATAGACGACGTCTTCATGTTCAACATTACGGAGTCTGATGGCTAACATAAATTTTTTGATATGATCTTCAGCTATCTGTTTTGAATCAGGATTGAACTTAGGAAGCCATTTCTCCGGGTGCTTAGGTAAAGGGTGTTGGGCTCCAGGTACAACTACTGCATCCTGGTCCAACCAGGGTCTAGCAGGGTTGTTTTGATTTTCCATTGGGGTATTGGGTGTGGAAGGCTGGGAAGGCGAATTGCCTTCGTTAGAAGAGGAATCTCCCCCAGAAGAGGAAGGAGATGAAGGAGGTGGTGAAGGAGGTATCCCAGATCCTCCTCCAATAGGATTTAAGTTTGGATCTGTAGGATTCACAGTGAGGTCTATATCACCTAACTATTCTCTGATATCAGAGAAGTCCAAAGGTTGACCCCACGGGCGATTCAGTTGCCTAAGACTGGCTAAGGCACTGTGTGTTTTAATAAGAGATTGACGAACGATCTCTTGGATATCACCACCTATAGGATTAGGGGTTGATGGCTCAACTGTGATGTGTGAATCTTCGGTTGAAGTAGTTGCTGTTTGAGGGGGAATATTATCTTGTGAACATCTTCTAGTCACTATAGGTGTGCGATTAGGTGGGGCAGGAGTCTTGCGACCACCTCATGCCATTAATTAAGTTCAGTCCCTCCTTCTAGTGCCATTTGTTGACGAGCGAAATTGTCCGTCCGTCAACTGAGAGAGTGGAACCGGTCCAGGGTTGTCCAAATAACCCAAGCCATTTGGAAAGAACCACCCTGACGAGTTTAACGGCTCCGTTGGCCACTCTAAGGTCTTTTAAGAAAACCAAAGAGAAAACTAATCTAAACTAACTAAACTAACTAAAACAATCTAACTAAAAATAAAATAAACTAAACTAACTAACAATAAACAAATTAACTAAAAACAAACAAACTAACTATTACACTAATCTAATTAAAACAAACTACTAAAGTAAAACTAAATATAACTATTCTAACTATTATATACAATCTACTAATTATTATTATAATAACTCAAATCAACTATCTAATTACAAGCTGCAATATTACTTATTCACAAATGTACACTGTAAACAATCTACAGATTTAATTAAAACTTGCAAAACTCATGTGTTTTCTGCCCTAAGATAGCAAGATATGTTTTTTGATTTTTGATTTTTTATGAAAAAGAAATAAAACTGCTGAAATTAAACGATCTAATATAATTACTGAAATTAAACAATCTAATATAAATCTAATTAAAATTATTTCTAAACTAAACTACTTAATGAAAACAACAAAGAAAAGACTAACTGACTTGGAAGCGCTCCTAATTTGTCCCATGTGTGATGACTCTGAAGCTGGTTGGAGGAAGGAAACTCGCACCGGTTAATCCCAAAGCTTCTCGTAAACGATTAGCTGCGCTGCTCTTTGAGTGTTTACAGGACAAACAAGACATAAAAAATCATAACAATCTTATGATTTATAAATCTCTGCAATAAGGGAAACCTGTTATGCAGAAACTTATATTATATAATTCAACTCATGAAGAAGATAAACCTGTCATTCACAAACTGAACTAAACAATTGCTATGTTTTTTATACAATTGGAAGAAACCAGATATGGATTACAGTGATTAAAATTATATCATTTGCACATGATNTAGATAGCTAAAGTAGTCATAAATCATAAACAAATTGATATACACAACATGAAACAAAATATTGATATAATGAGAAGCTAAAGCTGTGACAAAACACCAAATTCTGCTTCAGTCTGTATTAAAAATCCATATCCTTGTTCTCCCACGAATGAGGATGAACCTTATTACAAAAATCATAAGTATATATAAGTCTCTCCATAGGGTAAAACCTCCCTGTGGATAATATCAAAATGTTTTACATAATCTGGGAAATATCCCAAAATCAACTAAACTAGGAAATCAAAATGCAAGTGAAATCTTTGAAATATCCTCTAACTGCCCATCAAAGCCACTGCCATTTCGAATTGATATGCAATAGACCAAAAATAACCAATTATATAGTCATTTCATCAACAAAACAATAAAAAATTGATCCTACAGACTTAGCTACATAATCATCTGATTTTGTAGCTAGTCTAAAATAGCATATAGGACAAGATAGCAATCAAATGAAATCTTTTCAAAAGAATCAAATTCAATTTAATTTTCTTTTAATAAATATTAAAAAACGAATCACTAAGGGTTCAAATGAGTTTATTATGCAAATTAAACAAAATCGACAAGGATTCAAACAAAACAGGATAAGAATGCTCTGTTTTTTAGTTGCCATAAAATATGGTCAAACCATAACATGACTGTTTCATATCAAATAAAATGAATGGTGAATCCTATCATATCAGATACGATGTAACATAATCATAATGGAACACCATCAAAATTGATTTGTTACGGCTGTAAAAATGCGCATAAGATTCATGTTGTTTCAATCAAATTCCAATATAGAAAGATTGTTACGATTATGGTCAAATAAAACATTCGTAACAACATCAAACATTGCCATAGATTTTGATCGTTGAGCATTTACACAGTCAACAGACAAGATCACATAGTGATCATAACCATCAACAACAGTGATAATCATAAACTGGGCAACAATCGAAACAAATCGTAACTGAGTCAAATATGGAAACAAATCGTAATTCTGGGCATAATCACTTTCGTTCCCAAATCAATTTTAAACCGTATATTTGTTGTAATATGAATTGAACTAATAACACGGTCAAACAATGCGAATCGATTGGTTGGATATAATAGTTATGATTCATATCTATTCGCAATTTGGTTATGCATTAACAGAATGGTATTCAAATTGGTCAAAAAGAACATGGAATGTAAAATCATAATAGTTAACCATTATTGCCGACCATATCGTATAGAATATAACCAATTCGAATCGAAACATTGACTGTGTTTGAAATTGAAATACCAGAAACAACATTATGTTTAGAAAAGATATTAACAACTTCACTAGACAACAGAGTATTCAATACAAGCCAAATTAAAACAATCAAATCCATACCACGATTAATCGAATCAAAGCTAAATCCAATCAAAACTAATCCGGGAAATGAAATTCGATTTAATCAAAACAAAAATATGCATATAGTGCATGCTTATGTGTCAAAGCAAATCCATGCTGCAAACAAAGTTAAAAGTTTGTCATATACATAAGTGATAGTCATACCAGTGAGGCTGCTAGGGCTATGCCAATTTTGAATTAACAACCGCTATAGCCGACTCCACATTCTTAAACAAAATCGAACCTGTTGTTCGCTGTTTCTTATCAGTGGCTGTCAATTTATCGTTTTGACTGGTGAGCGTTGCAACTTGATCCTCCAGAGCATGAATTCTGGACTGTAGCATTGGCACATCAAGGTAATACCTTTCTAACCACGAGCCACACTGATCACATGGTGGAGCTACTGCTTGAGATAGAGAAGGAGGGGGTTTTGATGAGTCATCGGGGGTTTCATGAGGCATTTTGATGCCTGGATAATTAGGATCATTTCGAAAGCAAGGTGATAGATTTTTCACAAAGTCGTATGAGGGTTTGTCACACAAACCTTCAGAATAGGGATACTCACTTGCCAGGTAACGTTCTACCTCTGAGTCAGAATCTTCACTCACCATGATAGGGTCAGGGTTGACAAGAGATCTTGGTTTGTTTCTTGCCATGCGAGAGATTAATTGGGCATTCTTTTTGCCTTTAGAATTCATAGTAGGTTTGGCCTTAGGCATTTTAGCCACAGGTTTAACATTTTCCACATCCTTGGTGACAGAGTTGGGTAGGTCGATAGGTGAGTCGGGTAGGGGTTTAGGTAACAAAGCATTGTAAGGCACAGGGGGTACAGATTTTCTCTCGCTCACCACAGGTTTGTCAACCTGTGGTGGGCTTGAGTCCTCAAAATTATTACGAATAAGAAACTCATTCCAACAGTCTCGGCGTAACCCCAAATGACAAACCACAAGCATTTTAATTAACACAAAGTGAAAAAGGCTGTTATCGGCCTGGTTCCGTTTATATCTTTTAGACATTTTAAACAGACTCCTGTGCAAGTAATAAGGCATATTAATCTCATAGCCCATGAAAACCATAAGTAGCCGAAGGTGGTACAAGAAAACAAAACCATACCAGCCCTCGCAGGTGATGAACTGCTTGGTTATCATCAGCAAGTCATGCCAACGTTGCTTGAGCATATTCGCGGGTAAACCTTTATCACAGGAGTTCACCTTTCGAGACTGGAAGAGCAATGTCCACGGGACATCTTCCACTTTGCAATTTTTTGACCATTTCTATCCAGTAGCAGGCAGACTGGTAGCTAAACTGAGAAATTGCTCGTCAATTTCTAACTGCACATCCCCAACCTTGGCTCGGCAGCCATCAAAGGTTAATGCAAATTGCCGAGCCACGCAAGGGTTAAAACCATCAAACTTCTATATAAACGGAAGCCATACAAATTCCTCAAGGTCACTGTAAGCACCGTCGAACATCAACAAAGCTTGGAAACCATTGGGTTCAGCCCTTACGACTAGAGCCATCGTGCGGGTGCATGGTAGGGTTCGGATTACACACACAGGAGCAAAATCGTTTGGGCTAACCGCTGAGAACGATGAAAGGGGAAGCAAATTAATGTGCGCGTGCGAGGGTGGTGGGATTATCACCGCCATGCAGCATAGTAATGACAAAGTATAGTGCTGTTCAATCAATCATAATATCGTTTAAACCATATTAATCGGCCAACCCAAAAATTAAACGGTGGATGGTATACCAATATGCCAATGTATTGTTTGAAATCATGAATGTTCAATACGAAATCAAACCCAAAGTTTAATATGTATCCAATCGCGCCATTGCATAGCTTCAAACTATTTCCATTCAATATGAAATCAAACTCATATGTTACCCACGCGCTTGTTGCATAATGTGTAGTCAAAGTTTATAAAACATTGTGACAAGAGGTAAAATCGATAAGCCAAGAGCTTATAATAATAAGGATCACATCATATGAAAACCAAAATCAACCATGACCCCTATATAATTAAGAATAACTCATAAATTTTCATGCTCAATGCCTTATCAATCAAACAAAAGTCAAGTTGCGCAATCAAAGTAAGAATAGGCAAATGGACATAGCTCGAAAAACCATTCCAGCCACTTAATAATAAACCAAAGGTAAGTGCCTTTCAGAATATCAATAAAAAAAATCATGACAGTTCAAATAACGATGGAGGATTTTTCACGCTTTCAGTCGTGAAAACTAAATCGACCAATTTGCAAGTGTCGCATGAAATGAAAATATCGTCTATTTGCAAAAAGCGATGGAAATTTGAAGTTCAGGAGACATAGGTGTAGGCAGCTTTTAGGGCATTTGAAAAATTGAATTGGCTGCCAACATTTCCTTAGTTAGTTTGAGTTTTCTTGATATGTTTGATTAATGGTTTTACCTTGTCCTTCTCATTGGATACACTTGTGATTTTTGGAGTTTTTACAACTTGTAGCGGGTTACATACTGAAAAGAAGCACGTTTGGTGCATAAGGCCTAAACATATATGTAATAGGATTTCCATTCTACTCCTCTCCTAGAAATGTGAACCCTTTGTGCACTATGACAAGTTAAGATCTAGTAGAATAACACAACTTGTCAATACAAAAATATTGGGAAAGCAGAGAGCTAAGGGATTGCAAATAAACAACAAATTGTTATGTTACAAAAGTTAAACAAAATGGTCTAGATGAGATGTTTGTTTTAAGTTAGGAATCACAACTCAGGAAGTTTTCTTATCTATAATCAAGTTAGCATATATCATCATCACAGGTGTCATCCCTAGTGCCTTTAAAGGTTAATTGGAATCCCCCCATCCACCTATATCTCTAAAAAAAAGATAATCAACCATTATAAAAGGTAAAGGCTTGGGGAAAGGATTTCCAAATCACATGGGGCATGCAAGTATCTCTGTCAGGGCTATGGATGCTCACTGGCAGCAGAGCAAGGCTTGTGATACTAGGGTGACTCTGTCGGGGCTATGGACACTCACTGGCAGCAGAGAAACACCATAGAAATGCATCATACTTGATGTTTTGTTCTTACTTTACTTCCTAGATTCTCCCATTAGCCATTTATTATAATGTCTGATATAAGTTTGAAAGAAATCTGTTGAATTTTAACAAGTCCCGATGCTCTTTGAATCACCTAGATATTTTCAATATGCAAGTCATGGGACCTATTTTTTCTTCCTTGTGATTTTGTTTAATGGAGTTCCCTCCTAAAATAAATTTATGAATGGACTCATTGTTGCAGAGATCCAATGTGCCTCTTAGTGTTTCACCATTTGTTGTGACTAGCACTACAACCCTTCCATTTTTACATTTTATTTGGATACTTTCCTAAAATGGAGCCTCCTTATTTTTGAATCCTAAATAAAATTATCACAAGTTCCTTGAAAAAATAAAATCTTCTCTTGGTAACTAATGATACCCTTGAAAAAATTTGAGAAATTATTTAAAGTAGAAGTCATAGGAATTTTTTAAGTGAAGTTCCTAACAACCCTTCTGAGCTGCTTGGAGGAGTTCCCAACAAATATTCCAAGCTGCTCGGAGGAGTTCCCAACAACCCTTCTAAGATGCTTGGAGGAGTTCCCAAAAACTCTTTGGTCCTCATGTCATGGATGGACAAGTTGGTTATACTTGGTGAAAAAAAGGCTTGGGATGTGCACACAACTACAAGGAATTCTAGTGGAAAGGTGCATCTTGTAATTTCATTGTGTAGGAAGAGAGAAGCAATGCAATCAGGATCGTATATTTTTGCAACAATTGTTAGGGAAGTTCAAGAGGATGGAGTGGGGACTGCTATTCCACTCGAACTTGTTGACTTGTTGGGTGAATTTGTGGAAAACGTTACAGATGAGTTGCTAAAAGTTCTCCCATGAAGATGTATTGTTGATAATTGTATAGACCTACATCCAGGATTGTAGCCAACGACAAGATATCCTTACTTATTGTGTGGAACTAGGTTGGAAGAGTTGAAGCGATAGTTAAAATAATTGATTGATGTAAGATTCATTCATCCATCCAGGTCACCATATGGTGCCACAATTCTCTTTCAAAAGAGTAAGGACACTTCATAGCTGAGGATGTGTTAAGATTATAGGGATTTGAACAAACATACTTTGAAGAACTCATACCCACTGCCTCTAGCTATGAATTGTCAATGTTTTGGTAGTAGTGGGAGGTATTCCCTCCTAGAAAACTTTTCTTAGAGAAGAAGAAGATTCCAAGAAGTCAAAAAAATACCATTGAACAGTTTAAGAACACCCTGGAAGAGAAGTCATCCCACAGGAAAATAATAAAGTGGAAATAGAATTTCTAGAAAGAGAAGTCAGTGCACAAGAAAATAATAAAGTGGAGATAGAATTTCTAGGAAGAGAAGTCGACCCACAGGAAAATAATAAAGAGGAAATAGAATTTATAGGAAGAGAAGTTGGCCCTAGCCAAGTGACTGAACTAATATAAATAAAGGTGATGCATTGCTCATTTGGATACACACACACTGATCTCATCATCTTAGAAAAGAAGGAAAAGGAGGCGTAAGACTGAGACTACCCTAGGAGACACAACAACTAGGGTTCTTGGTGATTATCTTGTTTGCTATCTCTAGAAGAGTTGCACTAGTATTGTGTGGTGACTCACCTACCCACACTAGGGTTTGAAAAGGAGAAGAGATAAGTTCTTGTATCATGATTTATTCATTATCATTTTTTCTCTTGTGAATAGAGCTTGTTCATGGTTGTATTGTATTATCATAAATATTCTCTTTGAGAAAATTTGGCTGGGCTTTTCCCACAACAAATATTTGTGTCTTCTTGTGCTTGTCTATATTCTTCTATATCCTACTTATATTTTCAGTATATGATTTTTGAATGTTAAATGAAGATCAAAATACTCTAGTAAATCTATTGCTACTGAAAATGTAACAAAATCTAACATGAATTTCTTTGAAAAGTTGGCCAATGTCAAAATCTTTTTAAATCTTCACTTGTGACATGGCTATTATCAAGTGTGAATTGTAAATGGGGATGAGGCGAAGAAAACCATGGTAACGAGGTCTGGGAGCTATGAGTTTCTAGTGATTCCTTTTGGGTTGTGCAATGCCCCTTCAATTGTTTGCAAATTGATGAATGACATGTTGCAACCATTTTTGGACAAGTTTGTTGTGGTGTATTTAGATGACATTGTGGTGTACATCGAAAGTATGGAGGAGAACAAGAAACATTTGGCACAGGTATTTGAGGCATTGCAACATAAGAAATGTTTCTTGAATAAGTACAAGTGTGTTTTTGGGTAGAATGAGATACCATTAGTGGGGCACTGGATTGGACAAGGATGCATTCGGATGGACCCTTCAAATGTCAAAGAAATTGAAGATTGGGAAGACCCACATATAGTTCATGATGTGAGAGTATTCCTTGGGATATCCAACTATTATCACAAGTTCATAGAAGGATACTCCAAGATCATTGCACCATTGAATGACTTTTTGAGGAAGGAGAAAGCATGGAACTAGACAAAGAGGTGCAAGTTTGGGTTTGGAGAGCTAAAGTGCAGAATTGTCACCACTCCCGTATTGAAGCTGCCAAACTTTGAGAAATTATTTGAAATACATATTGACACATCAAAATTTTCCATTAGAGTATTTTTTACATAGGGGGGAATCCAGTTTCATTTGAGATCTTCTAGGATCGTGAACAGAGGTACCCTGTTCATGAAAAGAAGATGACTATTATAGTACATTGTTTGTAGACTTAGAGACACTACTTGTTGGGAAAGTCATTTGTTGAGAATACAGACAACATTGTGACAAGTTACTTCACAACACAACAAAATTTTTCACCCAATAAAGCATGATGACAATACTTTCTCGCAGATTTTGACATTGTTAACTCCCAAAGTAAAACCGTCTTTTCGGTTGAACTTTGTAGAGGATATCCTAAGCTATTGGTTGCATGCTCAACTAATTTTCTGTTTTCATAGTTCAATAAAATTATTGATACATGGTTTATTCAAAAGGTGCAAAAGAGCGACTTTCGGTGGTTTGGGCGAGCCCTCGGCGTGCTCATTAACCACCGAAAACGTTTGATTTCGTAAGCAAATTGGCCGATTTGAAACACAAAGCAACCACCGAAAAGAGTTAAACTCCAACTAGTATGTGACTCAACTTGCGAAGAAGAATTTTCTGCTCAAATCGCGTGATATTGCGGGGCACTTTCGACGACCTTCCCGAGCTCCAAATCCAAATCTAAAGGCACCAATGGATAGCTTGTGTTCTGTAGATCAAAATCGAC
>ML815138.1:91072-102417 GCA_009831015.1 Picea engelmannii
TGGAATAATTGGCTACTGTATTCATCTTTTTCATGCTAATATAGATCACAGTTTTCTCTCGGTTTTGACATCAGATTCCACTTTCTCTTTCCCTGTATCAGTTTGGTTTAGCTCTGAATGTGAATGTTTATTTCCATTGTTCAACTCACAGATTGATTTCAGTTTCTTGCATGTCTCTCAAGCCCTACTTCGTACTGGTTTGGTTACATGGTTTCTTCATTCACCTTTGATGTTTAAATACTGATAAATCAATTCTTGAGGGCACTGTTTCATCYGTTTACATGTTGAATGTCTGAATGCTGTACTCTGGTTTAGTCATCCCATTGATCCATTTTGATAAAAAACACCAAAAACATTGATTTCTTAAGTTACCAAGCACCTCTGGTCTGCAACCACGGAGGGTTTCTTGGAGAGTTAACAGACATGACCATTGAGTATAGGTCAGGAAGAATCAACAATATTGTGAATACCTTGAGAGGAAAGGAATAACTCACAGTCCTTGAGGAGGATGAGTTTTCCATATCAGGGGGCAATCAGATTCATGTCTTAGAAGAATTGCATGAGAATTTCAAGGAAGGGTTAGAGCATGATCGCACAATGAAGAATATCATGAAGAAAGTGAAGGAAGGAAAAAAGAAAGTGTTTTGTCTACATGATGGACTATTTTATTTTGAGGAATGTATCTATGTCCCTAAGTCATCTAACCTCAGGAGGGAACTCGTGAAGGAATGTCATGATTTTCCTTCGGCTGACCACCCAGGATAGCATAGGATGCTAGTGTTGTTGGAGCGAGGATACTTTTGGGAGCAGATGAAGCAGGATGTGGAAAAGTATGTTCACACTCTCATTGTATGCCATTAGTATAAGACAAACACCAGATTGAGGGCAAGATAGTTGCAACCTTTACCAATTCTAGAGAGACCATGGACGAGCATCTTGATGGACTTCATCACACAAAATATGATGGAGTGGAGATACAATGAGATTTTGGTTGTGCTGGACCTATTTTCCAAGTATGTTGTCTTCATTGTGATGAAGATGCCTTATAGTGAAAAATAAGTTGCAAAGTTTTTTTCTAGGCATATAATGAAGTGTTGGGGTCTTCCTTTGGATATTGTATCGGATAGGGATGTGAGGTTCATGCACATGTTTTGGACAAAATTTTTCAAGTTTGTGAGGATGAAGTTGTTGAATAGTTCAACTTATCATCCATAAACATATGGGTAGACTGAATGCATCAATGATATTTTAGAGGACCACTTGCAACACTATGTGAAGGAATATTAGACGAATTGGTCGGACTTGTTGGACGTTGGCCAATTCAGCTACAACCTATAAAAGAGTTCAATGACGAGCAACAATCCATTTGAGTTGACGAATGGAAAACAATCCATAGCTCCTCATTTTGTGATGTAGGGATACTATGGAATGAATCCTTTAGCCATGGGCTTTGTGAAGAGATGGTAGGATTAGTTCGAGATAGCTTGCACAAAATTGACCAATGAAGTGGGCATAATGAAGTGATGGGAATATTGTAATAGGTGCAACAGAGAATTCCAAGTAGGAGAGTTGGTCTTCCTCAAACTAAGAAGAGATCAGTTCCCACCACCAAAAGTATGGATCAATCCCTTGTGAGGAGGCATGAGGGACCATTCAAAGTTCTTGAGAAGATTTCCAACATCACCTACATATTGGAATTGTCATTCCACATGTAATCTATTCATATTGTCTTCCACATTATCCAATTGAAGTTGTGTCAGAGGGAACCATATGTCCCAAGATGAGTTGAGCCATCCAGAGCACCATCCATGGTCATGGACAACCAAGAGTTGGGGGTAGAGAATATTTTTATGCATCACATATTGGGACATGGTAGAGGTCAGGTGCATGAGTACTTTGTCCATTGGAGGGACAAGCTTGACGAAGAATATTTTTGGGAGAGATATGAGTCATTGTGGAAGTATGAGGACATGATACAAGAGTACGACAGGTGTTGCTATGGATTGTTGATGCAGTGGAGATTGCTAGGACAAAAACAACCCTATTGGAGGAGGATGTAAGGCCTCCCATGACACCCACTGAGTGCACACACTCCTTGGTGTTATAGCAATATTTTCCTCACCCTATGCAATCTTTCACATAAGGCCTTTTTCCATTTCCCTATGCAGAATTTTCATCCCTTTTTGCAAATCCAAGAGCTAAAAATACATTTTGTCCACATATATGCACCTTGCCTACTACACAACATGCGTATACACAGGTTGCACCACTACAACCCATGTACATTGGGATTTGTGCCCATAAATGAAAAATGGTGTCGGGTTTCCATGTCACGACAAGAGATCAATGATCTTTGGCCTTCCATATATTGGAAACGTTCTGAATCAGACCTTCAAGTCCATTTGAAGGCTAGAAATGGGCCAATTCCGAGCTATGGAAATGATGAGAAAGAATTCAACTTTGAGAGCAAAGTTACTCTGGAGAAATTATTCACTTCACATTGAGTTTGCATCCCTTTGTCCTTTAAGTCTGAACACAATGTTCATCCCCCAAGTTATTCCCTTATTGATTGAGAACTTTATTGTCTCTCTTCTATGAGATTGCCTTTGGTGGAGGCCCAGGTGGAAGGAACTTAGTTTCTCGGTTCCGAACTGTACCGACACGAAAGTCTGTAACTTTTTCACTTCTGCTGATCATATATTAATATAAATACTCATTTCCCATCCAATTGATATCTTGAAAATATTTGAATTATTATTCCATGGGCGTATTTTTTATGTATATTAATGGATTATGCTATTGAATGTACTAACATAATATATTATCAACATATTCTTTCTTTGCTTGGTTTTTGAGGACTAGTTGCAGGTATATTGCTTTGGGTCAAGTGCTCAATGGTGGACTTCATCAAATGTCTTGATGAGGTATGCCTTTTATATTGTCTTGCTAGCATATTTGTTTATATATCATACTTGAGAATAGAGTTGATTTCTGCAGTCATTTCCGTCTGTTGTGGTTTGCCTCTAGCCGTAGAGAGATTTTCCTTGTAACACTTGGGAA
The DNA here is from genome assembly GCA_009831015.1 of Picea engelmannii. Classification (NCBI taxonomy): domain Eukaryota; kingdom Viridiplantae; phylum Streptophyta; class Pinopsida; order Pinales; family Pinaceae; genus Picea; species Picea engelmannii. The sequence continues at coordinate 94,133 of ML815138.1, forward strand.
GACTCGAAGGTGAGTTGGGAAGAGAACACAAGAAGTACATGATTGGTTAGGTAGAAATTGTCTTATAGGTGTGGGAAGGAGAACCTTGGGCACGCAATGGTGACATGCAGACCCAATGGGGCACATGCATCACTTACCTTGTGACAGAGGATGACGACTTGGGTTGCATTGGGGAAAGGATAGGGAAACTTGGGCACACACCCAAGAAGTGGATATTCCTTCCCTTGGTAGTGTGGGGACATTGGATAGGCTTGGTTTACCCCAGTAGCACACCCACGATGATTTAAGTCTTTTGTCTCAAGGAATAACACAAGACAAGGGGCACCCACCCAAGTGATGGGGCATGTCAATCCAAAAGAACGGAATAGTTCATGGGTGCATGGGTTCAAACAAGCACAACCAAGTGAAAGGTTTCATTGGTCTAAATGGTTGCATCTTCCCACGAAGGGAGACAATACCTAAATAGGCACGACAGTTTGTGACAGAGACAGTTGGATTTCGTATAAGAACACAAGGCATGTGAGCTAACGAGATAAGTGAAGGAAGGCATGGAGACATAAATTTATGCGATGAAATGAAAGGTTCGATCTAAGGTACGCGCATAAGAGGGGAACTCCGTAGGCTAAGGAAAGACGATGCAATGTTAGAGAAGTCTTGGTGGGACGAATATGGTAAGTTTTGTAGTATGGTGCAAGTCTTGAGACTTTTCCCATATTTGTAATTGGGACAATAGTGCCCTCTCTGCATTTTATTTTATTGTAGTATGTTTTGCAATATAATAAACCAAGCCAAGTGTTAGGAATCACTAGTGCCTCTCGCACTATATTTATGTCTCTTTTGTTTCACATGTTTCTGCATTATATGTTAGAATGACTAAGTGTTAATATTATTAACAAAATGTCTATGTATACAAGTGATTTGCATAGAGTATGATTGTGACTCATTTGTAGCCTAGAATAGAGTATCAGTATGCTCTAGGTAAAGAGGAATAGTTCGAGGGAATTATCCTTGGGGTAGCCAAACTGCTAAGTGAGATTTGCCATGGTGGTGAACATCCAAGTAACCTTTTTCTTTGTGGCCTTGACCATACTATCATGGGAAATCTATCTCAACATCTTCCTTGCACAACACTAATTACATTGGTACAATTATTAGAGAACCCTTTTGGTGGACCCAAGACCCATGAAGTCCACTAGGAACATAAGAATGGATAGTCTGATAAACAATGTGGAAAATATTGTTGGGAAAGTTAACTTGAAAGATGGAAAATCCTAATAGTGTGGATGCCAAGTTTTCCAGTGTGGATACCCAAGGTCATCAAGATCAAAGTTAAGAATATACATGAGTTTGGTAACCTTAGAAGCTAGATTGGTGTACTTGCTAGAGAAAAATAACCTTAGCAACATCCTTTGTTGTAGTCAAAAGGGGGTGACTCTTCCAATGGGTAAGGGTATTTCCAAGAGCCACACTTTCAAGACAATTAACACAACATAGACCTAAAAAAATTTAATGGTTTAGATCCAACTAGTTGGGATACTTGAATGGAACACTACATCTCACTCTAAGTTGTTACTAATGGCCTAATGATACATGGGTTGGGTGTGTTATACCTGGACAAGAAGCATTGTAAATAGTGTAAATGGAATAAGAACTCCTATAGGGGGCACATTTTCCGAAGCCAATTTATAAAGGTCATCTAGACCCTCTTTGAAACATATACTCATTACTTGGAAATCTTGATCAATTTGCACCAAATATGCACTGTTGAAGATATTATATTAGTCTTCTAGAAATTGGTGATCCCCATGGAGAACATGACAAATTCCTTTTTGAAGGAATGTTTTATCAGTTATGTAAAGGAGGAGATTTTAGCACAAGTCTTGATGGCTCACCCTACTACTTTGTTGAATGTCTCTCAATGAACTTGTAAATAACATGTGGTGACTAATGCATCGACCAAAACACCCCCTTTTATTCCCTACCCATGCCTTCCTTTGACACCTAAAACAACATGCTCCCCCACTTAGTCCTTGTAGGTCCATAATTTGACCCCCAAAGAAGCAGCCAAATGACAATGCCTCAATGTTTTTTTATAATGTGATGAGAAGTATCTCAAAGGGAATAAATATAAAGAATAAAAATTCTTTCAAATAGTTGTGTCCCAGTATGACTAGCCTAAGAAAATTCTATGGGAATCCTCTCATGAGATGGAATTAGTGGAACACATGCCTCCTCCTCATGAAGAAACCACCTTAGATCCTTTATGTGATTAATCCCAAATTTCTCTCCATGGTTTATCATGAATTTAAACTCCCCATACCTTGAAGTTGATTGGTTACATTAAGCATCAAATGATGATTTTTTTCATTAGCAATAGCAACACCAACAATTTTATTCCTTGGTAAGTGGCACAAAATACCCATTATTATGTCCATATGGTGCACAATTTTAAAATTATCATAGACATGGTGATATGATGAAATGCAGTGGAAAGTATCAGAATGTAAAAACTTCAAATGGGGGACTATTAGCTCAAACCCAAATGTTTGCTATTGAAAAGGGTAGCTCTGATGTAGTTCTTAGAGCGTAATGGTTATCAACATTGGGTCTAGTTACCATGGATTTTGAGGAGTTACATGAGATTCACTAAGGAGGGCCATTAACATACCTTCAAGGGACTCAACACCAACTCCTACAAAATTATTATCTCTCACCATATGGAAAATATCTTGAAGAAAGGCCACTCTTGCATTATTTCCCAATTCAATGCCATCCAATTTGTGAATATCCCTCCACGATAGATTCACCATGATTTGTAGTTGGTCCCAAATAAGCATTGACATGTATTTGAAACACCTCATGGCTTACCTCCTTCACGTGGAGAGCATGATCATGTAATTAGTCCATTCAACCACCCAATGTGCTTCCTTATCATCACTCTTTTTCACAAAATAATAAACTAAAAAAAGTTATTTATGAACTATTGGAAGCATGTATCATCTGTCCTAGCATTATCCCTTGTGCATCCTCAATGGTGATGGTATTGAAGAAATGAGGAAAATGGTGCATGTATCTTGACTTAGGTTCTATCAATAAGTTAAGCATCAAAGAAATAATTCTCATTCCAGTTATGGATGACCTTTTTTATGAGCTTCATGGTGCCAAGTTCTTCACTCCAGTTACCACCAAATTAATCTCGATGAAGGAGGTGGACATTCCTAGGATCTTCTGATTTTAGCATTCATGTTGATTTTAGCATGTTGTAGATGTATTAAGTGAATGGTTTTAGATAGTATTTAAATTTGTTTTGTAATTCGTAGCTATGCTCAAATAACCATCACCGTTGGATTAAATATGTAGGGTCTTGTGTTTATTTCGCCATTTCGCATTTCGACATTTCAACATTTCGACATTCCTATGGTGAAGTGTTTCGACACTCCAACTCCCAGTATCCAAAACCTGCACCAAAAGGTGTTTTTCGCATTTCGGCATTCCGGCATTTCAGCAATCCTGTGGTGAAGTGTTTCAACACTCCAACTCCCGATATCTGAAACTTGCACCAAAAGGTGTTTTTCACATTTCGGCATTCCTGTGGTGAAGTGTTTCGACACTCCAACTCCCGATATTCGAAACTTGCACCAAAAGGTGTTTTTCACATTTCGACATTCTGACATTTTGGCATTCTTGTGGTGAAGTGTTTCGACACTCCAACTCCCGGTATTCGAAACCTACACCAAAAGGTGTTTTTTGCATTTCAGCATTCCGACATTTCGACATTTCTGTGATGAAGTGTTTCAACACTTTCAACTCCCGGTATCTGAAACTTCGAAATAGAGTTTATCTTCTGATACACCTCCAACTCCCGGTATCTGAAATTTTGAAATGGAGTTTAGCTTCTGATACACCTCCAACTCCCGGTATCTGAAACTCTGAAATAGAGTTTATCTTCTGATATTGCCATGCGATCATCATTTTGTTGCTGGTCGTGATCTTTGTCATCAATGAAAAACACGCATACTCTGCCTCTGTCTGAAAACATGTCAACAATCTCCCCCTTTGGCATTGATGGCAACCCCTTGAAGAACATCCAATTATACCACTGTAGCATCTTTGAAATTACCACACTTTCTCCCCCTTTGACATCAATGTCAGAGAAGAGACACACTCCCCTTGAGTTGTTGCAGTACATACTGCCCCTGTCAACTATGAGCAGCTTAGAATTACAACAGATATTCAATAAGTACTCCCCCTAACTAGGTGAACAGATTAGATGAAAGAAGTTATAACCCCCAACTTTTGACGAAGATATCCAAAAGGGGTCGTTGATAATGACTTAGTAAAGATATCAACTATTTGTTCTGTGGAGGGAATATAATTCACCTGAACAATTCTATTTGTAACTTGTTCTCTGAGAAAATGGTATTTTATTGGTATGTGCTTAGATTTTGAATGAAGTACAGGATTCTTAGAGAGACTGATGGCACTGGTGTTATCACAATGAAGTGGAATGGGATCAGTGTAAGTTACCTTCAAATCTGCAAGAGTTTGTATCATCCATAAAATCTGAGTGCAGCAAGTAGCAACAGCAATGTACTCTGCTTCTGTAGTTGATAAGTAAATAGATCCTTTCTTTTTACTAATCCATGCTACTAATGAGTCACCCAGGAAGAATGCTCCTCCACTGGTGCTTTTTCTCTCATCAACACAGTTTGCCCAATCTTCATCTGAATAAGAAGTTAACTGAAAATTCTGATTTCTGGGATACCACAAACCATAAGTCATTGTTCCCTTCAAGTATATGAATATCCTTGTGACAGCTACCAAGTGACTTTGTTTAGGAGCTAACTGATAATGACCTACCATTCCAACAACTTTCATTATATCAGGATGGGATGTTGTGATGTACATAAGACTGCCTATCATTGATTGGTATGTCCTTTGATCAACATTGAGTGACATATCATCTTTACTAAGCTTGCAACCAACCACCATAGGTGTACTAACAGGATAGGAATCCTCCATTTGAAATTTCTTCAACATCTCTTTCAAATATTTTTCTTGAGATATAAAAATTCCTGTAGAACTCTATTTTACTTGTAAGCCAAGAAAATATGACAGTTCTCCTATCAAGGACATCTCAAACTCTGTTTGCATAGAGAAAACCACTGGAAAGATGATTCATTAGTACAACCAAAAATAATATCATCTACATAAACCAAAACAACTAATAAATTATCACCTTCAGACTTAATGTGGAGATTGTTGTCAACAATACCTTTCTTGAACCCTTTGTCTTGTAAAAATTTGTCCAGTCTATAATACCAAGCTTGTGGTGCTTGTTTTAGTCCATATAAGGCCTTCTTCAGCTTGCAAACATAATTAGGATTATCTGTCAATGAGAATCCTTTAGGTTGCTCCATATATACTTCTTCCTCTAGATCTCCATTAAGAAAAGATGAATTAACATTCATATGATACACTTTAAAGTTCTTATGGCATGAATATGCAAGGAACATTTTGATGGCCTCCAATCTTGCCACTGGTGCAAAAGTTTCATCTAAGTCCTGACCTTCAACTTGTGCATACCCTTTATAGACCAATCTGGCTTTATTTCTAACAACTTGTCCTTTTTCATTCATTTTATTCTTGAACACCCATTTGGAACCTATTACATTCTTATCTTCAGGTCTAGGGACAAGCTCCCAAGTATTGTTCTTCTCAATCTGATCAAGCTCTTATTTCATTGCTCTAATCCAATCATCATGTTGGTTGGCTTCATCAAAATTTTTAGGTTCAGTCATAGATAAAAAAGCAACATGAGATTGTTCTTAGTCTTTAATCAATTTCCTTCTTGTCTTAACTCTATTTATATCTCCAAATATCTTATTTTCAAGATGATTCTTTCTAACAATTCTGACAGGTGACTTTGCTTATTTCTGTTGATTTGTGTCAGCCTGAGTATTCATATCTTCATCTGATTTAGATTCTTCCCTTTCTGATCCTTGGACCTGTTCATCTTCATCTTCAACTATATCTTATGTGCTTGGTTCAACACTGCTTACATTTCTAATGGGCATTTCTTCATCAACTTTTATGTCTATACAATCAACCAGTTTATGCAGTCTTTTATTGTAACATCTATACCCTTTACTGTTTGTAGCATAATCCAAGAAGATACCTTCATCAGCCCTGCCATCATATTTGAAAATATTTTCATCATTGTTCTTGATATAACATTTACTCCCAAAGACTTTAAAATGCTTGATTGAAGTAGGTCTTCCAAACCATAGTTCATAAGGAGTCTTGTCACTGTGTGGCCTGAGATGAGCTTTGTTAAAGATAAGAACGGTTGTATGAATTGCTTCTACCCAATATGTCTGAGGTATGTTCCTTTCATTCATCATTGATCTTGCCATTTGTTGTACTGGTCTATTATGCCTCTCAACAACTCCATTTTGTTGTGTAGTCCTTGGAATTGTGTACCTGATCCCATGTTTATCAAAGAACTCTTTGAAGTTCCATGAACTAAAATCTCCTCCTCTATCAAACCTTACTACCTTTAATATTTTTTCTATTTGATTCTCAGTCGGAGCCTTAAACACTTTGAATTTTTCAAATGCTTTAGATTTTTCCTTCAAAAAGGCAACCCATGTTAGTCTAGAATAATCATCAATAATCAGCATAAAATAATTTTGTTTTCTTGTACCTTCTTTCCTTGATGGTCCACATAAATCCATATGTACTAACTAGAGAGGTTTTTTTTTTTGAAGGAAAGTTTTTAGATTTGAACTGAGTGCGAGTAAGGTTTTCTATCTGGCAGGGTTTACAAACAGAGTCATATGGCTTTGATATCTTCGGAAGATCTTTTACTGCCCCATTGTTTCTGAGCTTGATTATATGATCAAAATTTAGGTGTCCAAGTCTCCTATGCCACAACCAAATTTCATCATACTTGTATAAGTGGAATTCTTCTTTTTCTTCTTTTAACACATAGACATTGTTTTTTGTTCTTATCCCTTTTGTAACTAGCTGTCCTGAATTCACAGATTTTATTCTATAGTCTTTAGAGGTAAAAATGAATTCACATCCCCGATCATAGACTTGACTAACACTAAGCAGATTATGTTTCATACCTTCTACAAACAACACATCTTGAGCTTTCCCTTTCCCATTACTCAAACTTACCATTCCTTTACCTTTTATTTTTCTTGGTGCATCATTTCCAAAAGTTACATTCCCTGATTTGCTTTCACTTAGAGTTAGAAACTTACTTTTCTCTCCAGTCATATGTTTGGAACATCCATTGTCAATATACTAGGTATTGTTTTGTCTTTGGGCTGATAACACTAGTCCACACTTGTCATCTTCTTTCTTCTTCCAAACCTTGACATTTTCAGCAGTGGCGATCAAATTTGGCTTGTAATTCCTTAAGAGACAATTTGCAGCTTTATGTCCATAGTTATGGCATATGTAACATTCTGGTTCACTAAATAGAATATTATAGCAATTGTTATGCTCATAACTATTGTTATGTTTAACCTGCATCCTTTTCCCAGCCATCACATGATTTATAGTCTGAGGTTGTTTGTTGCTTGGTGGTCTCGATCTTTGTTGTGGAAGATGGTTATTCATTGAATATCTTGATTGTTCATATCTAAATCTTAAAGAACAATTTATAGCTTTGTGACCAAAATTAGAGAAGAAAAAACAATAACCATAGAAAAAACCTTTGTACCTTGAAAATGTCTGTCTTCTTTGAGGAGGTCGATTTCTTTCATGCCGATAATCTCTCTGATCTACAGATTCAGTTCTGGTACTTTTTCTTTCATTCCTTCTTGGTGGTTGATTTTCTTTCTTTGTTTCTACAAAGTGACTGTTGTCAATGTTTGAGGATTTGACAAACTTGATAGGTTCTGTATTACTTGGTTGATCACTACTTGATCCTTTTTCATACCCCAAGCCAGCTTTCAACTTTGGGTTTCTTTGCTAATTTAGAATGGAGGTTAATCCTTCTGAGGCTTTAATACTTGGCAGATTTTGGTGATACAATCCCTTAAACTTCTCCATTTCTTTTATGGTTTTTACTATCTCTTCTTCTAAGGCTTCACACCTCGTTTTCTTCTTTGACAACTTTTGTTTCAATATGTCTTCTATTTTCTTTGCCTCTTCTAACTCCACTTTTAGTAGAGAAAATTTTTCATCAGGTTTTTCACCATTCATTTTAAACTGCTTCAACAACTATTTTTGTTTTCTCTTCTTACATCTGAGTCTGTCAATTTCTTCCA